>PVIU01006563.1:0-100420 GCA_004026605.1 Ondatra zibethicus
CCACCCCTCCTCCCTCCCCCTTCTTCCTTGAAAGAGGGCATGGTGCCCTGCCCTGTTGGAAGTCCAAGGCCCACCCCTATCCCTCCTGGCCTAGGAAGGAGTGCATTCAAAAAGACTCGGTTCTCAAAAAGTTAATACATGCAGAAGAGATAGGTCCTGGTGTCATTGTTTGTGGGTTCTCCATCTGCCAACTTTCGCCACATTCACATCAGAGCAATGGATTGAGCCCCCAAGGTGCAGGTGAAGAGCAGAAGGTGGGAGAAGATGAGTTAGGAAGTTAGGACCGTGAGGGGCTGGTCCACCTACTGAGACAGTGTGCCTGAACTAATGGGAGCACACCAATCCACCTGGCCTGGGACTGAATGAGCATATGATCATACCAGACTCTCTGAATAAAAGAACTTCTTATGAGAGAGAGAGACGTGTCAGTTCCTGCAGCATCCTATCTCTTCAAGAAGATGCATGGCTACAAAACTTCCTCCTGGATGTCTTTGCATATGTCTTTGCATACAGCAAAAACCTACCTTTCACCTCATCAGTTGCCTGAACCTTGCCTAAAGTGGATGGGAAGACCTATCATCTCATCCTGCCAAAACAGGTAAACTGAATCCTACCACCACAGGAAAATCTGTCAGGCCTTCTGGCCTTAGCATGTAAAGCTAAGTACTGCTTCTGAGACTGCTGTTCACGAAAGACCACAAAGAAGCTTAGGGTTGCCTGGGTAGCTGGAAAAGCTGTCTCACTTCTGCTCTTTACTTATCCCTCTCAGATCTGTCTAATGGCATTTGATGACTTAGAATATTGGTAGCTCATTACTTCATTTGTTCAGTTTCCTGCTAAAAGTACAGGCAGGTGTACCTCCTTCACAGGCTTTATAGTCCAAAACTAACAGGTTTTAGCTGTATCTTCTGAGGTTCAGAGTTTTCAGTTTCCTTTAATTGTCTTCTAAAATGTTCATGCCTTTTAGCCTAAAGCAATAACTTTTTGCTCTGACATCAAGATGTAAATCAGCTCCACCTGTCTTACAGACGCCTGCAGGTTCCTGCAAGAAGTTCTGCTGCTCTATCAAGAAAGCTGGTCTAATGAAAACTAACAGTCTCCAGAGCATATTTTGACCCCACCCACTTTTGAGTATATTTGGCCCTGCTGTCTGGGCAAGGACCAACTTACAGAGGGACCCCCAGAAAACGCCAGCATCTGCACAAGCTCCTCTCCACCTACACTTCCCACTGACCAAGAGCCCACCACTCCCAACTCTCCCCTCACGTGGCCATTTGCCAGCAGGAAGTAGCCAGACTTGAGCTGGTGCCCCTATACTTAAAGAACCTGGAATATTTGGGTGGAAGCATCACCTCAACCCTTGGTATCTATATATCCAAAGAGTCTGGAATGTTTAGATGAAAGCCACACCCCAGCCCTTGGCATCCATATATCCAAAGTCTGGAATGTTTGGGTGGAGGTTCTACCCCAAGGCCCCTCCCTTCTGCCCCCAAGAATGTCTGCCAAGCCATGACCCCTCCCAGAGATGGTCAAGACCACTCCCACAGGGTATTTAAACTGTCCCCCAGAGAACAAACATGTGGTTTTCTCATTTTCCTTTCCTGTCTCCTCTCTGGGGAAAGCCATCTGGGAGCATTTATATCCATTAAACCTGGACTTTTTCTAATTCAATCTGATTTGATCTGATTCAGATTGCTGTGTCAGCTGAGGGGCTTATCAGGGTGCAGAAAATTTTCAGTCACCAATGGAAATACCTAACCAAGTTCCTTTCTAACTATTCTAACTAGTGAATTCTAAGTTACATCTCTCTTTTAATGTTTTTCCTTTTTTGTCCAAATAGATATAGATTCAGATAGGCATCTGTTCATTGATAAATTTATATATATATATATATATATATATATATATATATTCCTTGTGAATTTAATGGAAAATTTGTAGTGTTCATTTTTGCCCACCAAAGTAGATTTGATTACTATCTTCAATTTTGTTACTGTTTGGACCCCTTGTGAACATTTTTAGACCATTTTTTACACTGTTGTTCCTAAGGAACATGGGTCACAGAACAGAACAAAAAGGGCATTAACACTACTTTACAACTTCAGGGCAAGAGACGTGTCTGAAGCATACTGTTTTCATTGGCCCTTGGAAATTTATCTCAAGGTAGCTAAAGATGGGACATGAGAAGTGGAGAAGAATAAAGACAGGAGTCAGTCCTCTTTACTGTTTTTTATCAGTGCTTCATTGTAACTATGAGGACATTTTCTTTATCCCAACATCAGTGACTATGTAACTCAGAAGGTCATCTACAGAGTCGAAATAACTTTAGGAATTATTCCTTGATAATTTTTGATTAATTTTATATTGACTATTTAAAGTATATATCATGATGTTAAGAGACACACATGGACAATAAAGTGGCTACTATATGGAAGCAAGAGGTCATCCATTATTATACCCTTAACCCCTCTTACCTGTGGCAAATGAAAACTTATAGTAATTTTAAAAAAAACCTCCAAATACAATATAGTACTGTTCCACAACATCTAGACCTCATCACCTAGAATGCATACAGTTCTGAATCATTTTTGCTATAGCTAGCAGTTTCTTCCCTACTTCAACCTTAACCCTAGAAACCAAAGAGTTTATCTTTACCTCTGGGTGTTTGATTTATATTTTAGACTCTATATATAATTGAGGTAATATTATAGAATTCTTTCTGTGCCTGGCTTATTTTATTCTGTTTAATTCCTACACATTCGTCTATGATGCATAGAGAATCATAGCTTTTGTTGGCTTGACACAAACCTGGAAAGTGAAACACTCAGCTGAGAAATTTACTCTAACAGTTTCTCTGTGGGCATCTTCATAGAGCATTTTCTTGATTGTTGACTGATGTGGGAAGGGCCAGGCCTTTGTTCTCAATGTCATCTCAAGGCAGACAGGCCTGGTCTAAAGAAGAATAGTAGTTGTGCAAGTCCAAAAAAGCAAAACAGTAAGCCGTGCTCCCCCATGGCCTTTGTTTTAGCTCCTGCCTCCAGGTTACTGCCTTGAATTTCTGCTCTAACTTTCTTCACTGATGGAGTGCGACTTTAAAGTGTAAGCCAAATAATCCCCTTCTTACTTTATACAATACTTACTTTAAATAATACCCAACTTACTTTTGCTCATAGTGTTTATTATATCAACTTAAAACAAACTGGAACAGGTATCCCTTTATCACAAAGGCTGAATAATATCCTATTGTTCCTGTATGTTTCTCTATTACACAAACTGAACATTTGAAAAATATGCTATTGATCTGTTGTAAGGAGACTTTTTTGTTCATTTCCCGGATGATCAGCCCCAAAATAGCCACACAGAAACTGTATTAATTAAAACACTTCTTGGCCCATTAGCTCCAACTTCTTATTGGCTAGCTCTTACATATTAATTTAACCCATCTCCATTAATCTGTGTGTTATCACGAGGCTGTGGCTTACCAGGCAAAGTCTGGCACCTGTCTCCAGTGGGACGACATGGCTTCTAATGACTCCACCTCCTTTCTCACAGCATTTCATTTAGTTTTCCCCCAGCCTAGCTCTGTTCCCCTATAGCTTGCTATAGACACAAAGCAGTTCCTTGATTAACCAATGATATTCACAGCATACAGAGGGGAATCCCACATCACTGATCATGTGATTTATGTTGCAGCCAATCAGCTTATCCCTTAACCCAAGCCTCACGTCCTTACCATGATATGCCAAAAATAATGCACTGAAGAATTTCATATAAATCCTATGTCTGTCTCTCTCGCTCTGATTTTTGTACAAGTTAAGATTTTGCTGGCTGTGTAAAAGTTATGAAATCAATAAATGGAGATCTTTTCATCCATCCAAGGCAATGAAGAAAATCAATTGGCAGCTACAAGTAAAATACTACTATTGATTTTTCAAGTAACTTGTTTAAGTAATCATGCTAAAAACATTATTTCTTTTAAGATAATTTGGTCACACCCAGACTATATTTCCTTTCTTTGTCTTTTTTCATACTTCCATGTTCTCCATTCTTCCAGAGGATTTCATATAAATCACATTGAGAAAGGTATTTACATTGGTAATTATTCAGTATGATTTGACAATAACGTGTATTCTGTTAATGGGTAGTACATCTTCTGTATGTCTTTTTAACTTATGAGATTATTGTTGCCATGGCCTTCATTGCTTTACTTTTCCCTGTACGGTGTCAATGCAAATACCATAGCTCTTATTTTAAAGAGCTAATTTGAGAAATTAAGACCCAGAAATACAGATGTAGGTCACCCCAAATTACATGTTACAAAATGGAAGCAGTTTCATGGAGTTTCATAGTTTTACAGATACGAGAACGTCATAAATCAAGTCATGTTTAAAATGCATTAGTGGGTACAATCAGAGAGGTAAATACAACAAGGTAGAGGAAGGTTTACTATAGGCTCAAGGTGCCCTTTGATGATATTCTTAGCTTGAGCTTGGTGGAAGGTAGTAGTCTGTTAAGCTAATAGATGCCAAGGGTTTTAAGTATTAATCACAGGATATAGTGGACCTTACATATAATGAAATGGTGCTTGGTAGTGCCCATAACATTTGAATGACAGTTGCACCAGTATATCTTACAGGCAGGTTGTTGTATGTCGTAGCAGCTCCCATGGTATGTAGCTAGATATACAGTAGTGTATACAGTATGTTACAGTGCCATGAACACTAGTCAGTAGGAGTGACGTTTTTAGCTACCTTTAGCTTAAATTCTCTATGTTCTATTACATAAGTATATGGTGTCTTCAGGAACAGTAAGACTCTTACTGTCACACTGTGGTAAATAAGCAATAGTATTGCTAACAACCTATAATGTTTGGCGGTGGTCTACAAATCATTTTTTAAAGAGAGAAATGAAAAACTTGAAAGCAGCTTTGAATTTCAAAATAAATCAACATGCATTATTCTCTGAAGGACTGATTGTGAAAGTTGGGCTTTCTTTTTAATTCTCTTGACCATTAGTGAAATGGAATTAGACATGGTTCATCACTGAATACATTTGTCATATTGACTCACTTAGATAAAATGAATTTTAGTTATGAAAGAGTCCACAAATTTGAAAGCGATTAAGAATTTTGGAGGGAGGAAAGAGAATGGAGAAGGAGTGCATTTATAATCACCAAAATTAAAAATAATGGACAACAAAACAAACCTCAGTGGACCACACACAAAAGAATATACAAATGTGTGAGGGGTCATGGTAAGAAAAAGGACTCCAGCTTCTTCCTGTAGTGTCCTGAGCTGACCTGTGAAGATGATTCGCTACTCTCTTGACTCAGAACACCCTAAGAAATCATGCAAATCAAGAAGATCAAATCTTTGGGTTCACTTTAAGAACACGCATGAAACTGCCCAGGCAATCAGTGGTATGCATATCCGAAAAGTCAACAAATATCTGAAAGATGTCAATTTAAAGAAGCAGTGTGTGCTGTTCTTTCGCTATAATTAATGGAGTCAGTAGCTGTGCCCAGGACAAACAATGGGGCTTAAAAATAACTGAAGTTATTATATAAATATTTGAAACTGTCAATGAAAATTTTAAAAATATGTAAAAAATACTGTTCAGCAGTGTATCACCTGAAATTTTTCAATTTTCCTATGGTTTAAAACTATAGAAAATCATTTTATTATTGTTTTATTTTGATTCCTATTGCTGTGTTAAAACATCATGATCAAACGAAAAAGGACTCATTTCACCTTGCAGGCTACCGTTCAGTATCGAGAGACATCAAGGCAAGAACCTGGAGGCATGAAATAAAGCAGAGGCAGTGAAGGAACACTGACAACAGTGAACTTGCTTCTGATGGCTTGTACAGCCTGCTTTCTTATACTACCTGGTACCTTCTGACCAGGAAGGGTGATATCACCCACAGACCACTTGGTCCTCCACCTCAATCATTAATCAAGAAATTACCCAACAGATTTGCCTACAGGCAATCTGATAGAGGCATTTTCTCAGTTGTGGTTTCTAGGTAACTCTCTAGGCTGTGTCAAGTTGACAAAAACTAATCAGAAAATAGTGTTATTGAATGTTAACTGTATTACTAGTTGTAAAATAAAGTTTTTTAATTAAAGAGCATGCTATGTCATTTTGCAATAAATTGGATATATCTGGAAATTATAATGTTTAACAAATTAAGTCAGTTTCTAAAAGACAAGAACATATTTTTGGCTCCTAAAATTTTATATACATACAGGAAATCATGTATATATAAATATGTGTGTGTGTGTGTGTGTGTGTGTGTGTGTGTAATGTATTTCATGAAGGCAGAAGGGAAACTGCCTAGGGGAACAAAGGGATATAAAGGATGTGAGAAAGATATGAATAGAATGTTAGAAGAGTGTGGAAAGATAAGTTCAAAGTACATTATATAGTTGTATGAAAATGTCCTTATGAAATGTATGAGATTTTTTAATTACTGTTAGATGAATATTCTATATTACTGTACTATGGTGAAAACCAATAACTCATGACAATTTACCCTTTGTAAAGCATTACAATAAACCAGCCATTTCATTGTCTGAGCCAACTTACAGAAAAAGAGTCCCTACATCTGTGAAAAATCTAAAATCGTGTTGAAAGCTGTCTCTTTATGAGGCAGCAATGCTCACATATAAATTACCATCAAACTGCCTCGTACATTCTCTACCATTTTATTCACCTGTTAAGTGATAACCTCATCAATAGGAGACCAGAGACATATCAGACTTTAGCACAGATAGTAGAGAAGTATTAAACTCAGGAAAAATTTATTTACTCTATCTCTATTTCATTTTAGATTATATATACTGGTTAGTGTCTAAGATATGAACAATCAACGTAGATTATTTGTGGTAATAAATTTTTGGCTAATATACGTTTTCCTCTTTCATGGTACTGATGTTCAAATTCACTACAAATCCATATAAGGTTGTCAAGTCCTGTACAACTGAGATGCAACCCCACCTCAGTTCCTTAAGATCACAACTTAAAGTTATGTTAGGTACTAGAAAATTATATTGAATGACTTTGTAGCATCCAAGTCTAATTTCTGTGATATTGAGGTGTTGAAATCATATATTTCAAGATTTATATTTATATTGAATTAAAAAGAAAGCCTTGGGCTTAGGAGAGCCTCAGTCAATAAAATAAAAATTCACAATCTGTAGGATTTTACCCAGAGAAATTTGGAATTGTCATAAGTTGCAAGATGGTCATCTGAAATTGTAAATAGCATGCTTTTTCAGGCATCATTTGTTTATGGCAACAACAAGTTCCTAAAACCATGCAGATTGTTATATAAATTATGTATTGTTATGTGAGTTTCAGTCCTTTCATTTACTTGAACATACTCCATCAGGGGACTGGAGAGATGGCAAAGCAGTTAAGAACACTGACTGCTCTTCCAGAGGACCAGGGTTCAATTCCCAACACCCACATGGCAAGTCAAAAGCATCTTTAACTTCAAGAACTGACACTATCACACAGACATACATCCAGGCAAGACACCATTGCACATAAGATAAATAAATTTTAAAAAAATTACTCTATCATATAAACAACTCAATTCAACAATCATTTCTCAACTTTACAATGTTATCATCCTTTTTCAACATAGTATTTTTATTTGGGTTATTTCAACATAGTTATTTTATTTGGGAATTTCACATAACACATCCTGATCACACTCACCTCCAAGTTCTCCCAGGCCTAGACCCCAACCCTTGTGACCTTCCCCACCCTGTCTCAAAAACAGCAGAAAAAAAACACAAAACAGAAGCCAAATTTGTGCTGCCAGTAGCCATTGGAGCATGGTCAAACTCCCAGAGGCCAGACTCTCAAAGAACACTGAGTACTTCCCCACCCACCCCCTGACCAGAAGTGAACAATTATGGAGAGTACACTTTAGCATCTTTATGCCAAATTTTAATAGCTCTCTTTGGTGTCTTATTGTCTAGTGTTCCTTTGGGGGGGAAAGGGGTGTGTTAGAGTGTAAGGGTTGTCAAAGAAACCTTCTGTGATTCCCTTTCTCAACCATAAGTCTGCATTAATTGATACCACTTCAAAAGTAGCTTCCTTGTCATTTATCAGCAAGAGCACATATCATGGTCTTCCACATGGTTTCTGTTAACAGCAAGAACCATGGACATTCACATGGACTCCAACATTAGCACTGGCCACAGTCCTCAGCATGACATAGACTATGGACATCAACATGGCCTTCTGTCACAGTACAGGCCGCAGACATCAACATGGGTCCTGGCTGCAGCAGGACCTCCGACCCCTACATGGCCCATGGTGGCAGCACAGACCACTTCCATCTACATGGCACCCTAGCAGAAGCATGAACCATGAACATCCATATGGCTTTGGTTGGTGGTACAGACCCTAGACATCTGCAAGGCCTTAGTAGTAGGAAACACAGGCCACAGGTATGGATACTAACTTGGCTTCCTGTGGTAGCACAGACTACAGGCCTCTGACATTGACATGACCTCCAGCAGCAGCCCAGACCATGAACATCCATATGAACCCCAGACTTCAACATGGCCTGGGGCAACAGCATAGACCACAGATTTCCGAGGCAGTATGGACAATATCATCTCAGATATCCTGTCATTTCTCAGAACCAGGGTGATCATGCAGCTGGGCAGTATATTCAGGGGCCGAGTCTGAACGAGCTACAAGCTGCTTCAGACTACTTTGCCAACATTTCTAGGCAACACGCTCTCCCATTCCCCTGTAGACCAACAACGGGCTTCTCTCACAGCTGCCATCACCTTTGCGTCTCTAGTTCTGCCTCTCTCCACCACACATGCACTGCCCCATGTCTCCACCGTTTACAACTCTCCATTGTTTATTTGTTCATCATAGTGACACTGGAAGCTGCGGCGCATCCCACTGTATATTTTATGTGCCCAAACGGCTTTCCATGCAAATATTCACTGCCACAAGTTGTTGGCTTAGTTCAAAGTATCTGGTTTCTGAAGCACCACAAATACTGGACCATCACTGAGACTTGGCTAGGATATACTACCGTTGCCCAGAGTCAGGGTGATCATATGGCTAGGCAGAGTATCTGGGAGTAGGTTCCCTGTGAGGTTCAGGCTACAGTACACTTCCTATCCTCTATGTCAGTTACCTGAGGCTCGCTGAGCTCAATTTTTGTGCTTGTAGCCTGAAGGCAGCACCACTGCCCCAACTCCATCTCCCAAGTCATTAGCTCACATATAAGAGCTTTTAGAAGGCAATACTATAATGTATTCTTTACTGATTTGGCTTTTATTGATGCTATTCTGCATTGAAATCTCTCAACATTCCTTACATGGAAATTAAATCTTTCACACTTTGAGTATAGACTTGAAGTAGTGCATACTGATGAAGTTTCACTCTGTGAATTTTAGTCTATCATGTAAATAAGAGTACAGATAAAGGAAACACTTATGACTATTGAATTAGAAGTAGGACATAAGAATTAAGCATCACTGGAAGAAAATGTGGTGAAATGATTTAAGCAAACCAAAATAATGCATGAATGAGTTGCTCTGGCAGTACGGTGTAGAAAGTTGGTGTTGTGTTTTCTAAAAGTACCAGAAAAAGAAGCTAAAAGATATGATAAATATTCAAATCTTTTAGTAAATTTATAAAATACATAACCTAAAATCAAGTTGAGGGTATTTCACCTTCATTTATGTGTATGGACTAGAAGTATGTGTATGGACACATAATTTAATGCTGGTACTCAACAGTGGTGTCTCTGCACAAACATACCATCTAATGGGAGTGATGTGGGAGGTCCTTCTGTATATGTGTTGCTTTTATTGGTTAATGGATAAAGAAACTGCTTTGAACCTATGACAGGGCAGAACAGAGCTAGGCATTGAAAGCTAAAGTGAATGCTGGGAGAAAGAAGGCAGAGTCAGGGAGACGCCATGTAGCCTCCATCAGAGACAGATGCACCAGAACCTTGCCAGTAAGCCACAGCCATGTGTGATACATAGATTCATGGAAACAGTTAAATTAAGATGTAAGAGATAGCCACAAGAAGCTAGAACTAATAGATCAAGCAGTGATTTAATTAATACAGCTTCTGTGTTGTTATTTTGGCACTGAGCAGCCGGGAACAAACAAGCAGACTGCAACAACATGAAGGACAACTGTTCCCGGATAGCCTTTAACACTCTTGTATGGAAATCACCATCAGAGTACAGCAGTTTTGCTACACAAAGAACCAACTGAAAAATAGAAGTTCTCGCAGGGTAGTGAGGTCATATAGCTTGTGTTTTGTGTATGGTTTCTGAGGTTAGTGTATTTCTAGTAAGTATAATAAAATGTGATTTGACTATGTGGTTTTTTTTTACTATTTGCATTTATATTGATGGTTAGTTAATGGATGATAAGACAAAATTTTCTTAAAAAAATGAAAAGGACTATTTTAGCTACATTTTGTTGCTGTGATAAAATATTATGACCAAAATCAGCTTAATAGAGGCTCTAATTCTTTTTCTTAAGACTCCAGAGGAGAATTCATGCAGCACAGAAGGCACTGAAACAAGCAAGGATGGTGGCAGACACACACAAGGAGCAGAGGGAGAAAACAAGACTGCAAATCTTTAAAATCTTCCCCAAATTATGCACTTACCCAGCAATGCTGAACATCCTAAAGGTTCCCCAACCTCCATAAACAACATCACCAAATGGGGACCAAGGGTTTAAATACATGGAACTTTAGGAGATGTTTTTCATTTAAACCACCACAGGTACCAATTGTGGTAACAGGAATAATTTGACCATTTTATAATAAAAAATGTTAATTTCTTTTCAAAATGTACTTGAGGAAGTGATAAAAATATAAGTGTTACTGAACCATAATTTATGAATTATATTACTTTTTAATAATATGTATAATGAAAGGAAGAGTGTGCATAAAATAGTTCTGATAAATGCTGAATTATTGTGTGAAATTAATGATGTATCTCCTTTAATGAAGCACAATTCTACCTGAATTAATCAACTATCATTCAAATTGCAGTTATGTATGTTTTAGTAGTTAGAACACATATTCTCAAAACTCAAAATAGTCTGTAACTTCTGTAAAACAACTATCATTTGCTGCCAGTGATAAAATTTGAGTTTTCAAACAAACACCACTGGGAGCCTGACAGCTTTATAATACACACTTTCTGATGAGATTGGAGTGGACATTACAAGTGCAATTATTTGCTGCTTTCTGCAGATGTATGTTGACACTTTGAATTGCTGAATAACTAAAGGAATTAACATTTGACGCTACAAATTATACACGAGTGAATAACCTATTCAAAATGAAATAAATAAAAGTGGATTTACCCTAATAGAATATGAAATTCTCAACAGCTGTGTTTCACATTCCATATTACAGCAAATATTTATTAATCTATTGCCAAATTAATTAAAATATCGAGGAGTACTCTCAGTTCCTGAAACCAACACACTCCAAGTGTGTATGTATTTGTGGAACAGGAAAAATTCCTTTAATTAATTCAATAAAAATAATTATTGAACATACTGAATTCAGAAACACAGATTAGAATACAACTTTTATTCATTAAATCTGACATAAAATATATTGGCAAAATATCCTTTTTTAAAAAACTTTCATAAATCAAAGTGGTTTGTATGGAATAAAGCACTACAAGTTATCTATGTGCATTTATAATAACCTATTGATTCCTTGTTATGTTTCCTCTTCTCATATATTTATGTTAATTTCATCTACAATAATTAATGATTTTAAGATGATATAACAGAAAGCATTAAGAAGCTGTTTCTACTCACACAGAAATTATACTGTTAGAACTTACCTGGTAGGAGTATTTTTGAACATGGAATCTCTTGAAAGGCATGCAAAATCACATTAAGACTTATTAAATTGTAGTTAATTTTAATAAGTGTCAGCGCCTTTATTTGCTAGCTGTACAGCTGTATGGGTTTCTGATGCAGTGGATATATACTTCCATAAAGTATTTATAAAAGTATAGGTGTACTATAATTTTATATCCTTTCATGGCTCACGTATCCTTTAACCTATATTCTGTTTTTTCTCATCATCTAAAACCTCTCTAAGTTTTCCTTCTAAATTTTAAACTATACCCTGTGTTGATCAAAAGCTATTTGAGTTTATAAACTTATGTTTTGAATATTTACAAGGGTGCTCAATAACATCAATAGTAATATCGATAAATACAGCAAAATATCTTTACTAATACTAACATCTATAAAACTTCATTAATACCAGTGATTTCAAATTCTTATGCAATATTTCTCTACTGTATTATTCCTCCTTTTCTATCAGTAGTGGATTTTATCCTTTACCGCATTTTCTTTATATCCTTCTAAGTTAATGCTTTAAACCCATCATCATGTTTTAATTTCCTAAATCTCCTAGGAAATATTTCATTATTTTTCTCATTTTTAAAATATCTTTGCCTAATTTATACCTTTCTATTTACTTTACTTACACATTTTAGATATGTTTAAATCTGAAGAGTTACATTGAAGGTATATTAACTTTAATTGATTTCAAAATTAAAATATTTAAGAGCTCAATTCTATTATGAATTTTCTGCACTCATGATTTAAATTAAGGTCATGTCAGAATCTTTGCTTCATAGATTATGCTGTGAAAATATTCATGTTGTATTTTTCTTTTTAATTATTTTTCTTTTTTAAGAAAATTTTTATTGCTTTTTAAATAATACCATTCAAAATTTCCACTTTCTCTCCTCCTCCCCTTTTCCTCCTTCTCCCCCACTCATCCTCCTCCCTCCCCCTCCAATCCTAAGAGAGGGCAGGGTACCCTGCCTTGTGGGAAGTCCAAAGCCCTCCCCCCTACACCCAGGCCTAGGAATGTGTGCATCCAAACAGACAAGGATCCCAAAAAGCCAGTACATGCAGTAGAAACAAATCCCAGTGCCATTATCATTGGCTTCTCAGTCAGCCCCCATTGTCAGCCACATTCAGAGGGTCCAGTTTGATACCATGCTCCTTCAGTACCAGTCCAGCTGGATTTGGTGAGCTCCCATTAGATCAGGCACACTGTCTCAGTGGGTGGACCAAACCCTCAAAATCCTGAATTCCTTGCTCATCTTCTCCAACCTTCTGCTCTTCAATTGGACTTTGGGAGCTCAGTCCAGTGCTCCGATGTGGGTCTCTGTCTCTATCTCCATCCACTGCCAGACGAAGGTTCTATGGTGATATTCAAGAAATTTATCAGTGTGACTATGGGACAAGTCCAGTTCAGGCACCCTCTCCTCTGCTGCCCAAGTACCTAGCTGGGGACATTCCTGTAGACACCTGGGATCCCCTCTAGAGCCAAGTCTCTTGCCAACCTTAAAATGTCTCCCTTAATTAAGATATCTTCTTCCCTGCTCCCATAGCCGCCCTTCCTCCATCTCAACCATCCCACTCCCCCAAGCTCTCCCCTATCCTTCCCTCTCCCTTTTCTCTCCCCCTGTCCCCTTCTCTCTACTCCACCCTCACCCCCATGCTCCCAACTTTTGCCTGGCGATCTTGTCTGTTTCCAATTTCCAGAAGGATCTATATATGTTTTTCTTTGGTTTCACCTTATTATTTAGCTTCTCTTGGATCGCTAACTATAGGCTCAATGTCCTTTGTTTATGGCTAGAATCCACTAATGAGTGAGTACATACCATATTCATATTTTGGGTCTGGGTTATCTCACTCAGGATAGTGTTTTCTATTTCCATCCATTTGCATACAAAATTCAAGATGTCATTGTTTTTTACCACTGAGTAGTACTCTAATGTGTATATGTTCCACACTTACTTTATCCATTCTTCCATTGAGGGCCATCTAGGTTGTTTCCAGGTTCTGGCTATTACAAGTAGTGCTGCTAAGAACATAGTTGAACAAATGCTTTTCATTAGATGATGCAAAAGCATTTGACAAAATTCAAAACCCCTTTATGATAAAGGTCTTGGAGAGATTAGGGATACAAGGATCATACCTAAATATAATAAAAGCAATATACAGCAAGCCGACAGCTAACATCAAATTAAATGGAGAGAAATTCAAAGCCATTCCACTAAAATCAGGAACAAGACAAGGCTGCCCACTCTCTCCATATCTCTTCAATACAGTGCTTGAAGTTCTAGCAATAACAGTAAGACAACATAAAGAAATCAAGGGGATTCGAATTGGAAAGGAAGAAGTCAAACTTTTGTTATTTACTGATGATATGATAGTGCATCTAAGTGATCCCCAAAACTCTACCAAAGAACTCCTACAGCTAATAAATACCTTCAGTGATGTGGCAGGATACAAGATCAACTCAAAAAAATCAGTAGCCCTCCTATACACAATGGATAAAGAAGTGGAGAGGGGAAATCAGAGAAACTTCACCTTTCACAATAGCCACAAATAGCATAAAATATCTTGGAGTAACACTAACCAAGGAAGTGAAAGATCTATTTGACAAGAACTTTAAGGCTTTGAAGAAAGAAACTGAAGAGGACACCAGAAGATGGAAGGATCTCCCATGCTCTTGGATTGGTAGGATCAACACAGTAAAAATGGCAATTCTATCAAAGGCAATCCATAGATTAAATGCAATCCCCATCAAAATCCCAACAAAATTCTTCACAGACCTTGAGAGAACAATAACCAACTTTATATGGAAAAACAAAAAACCCACGATAGCCAAAACAATCCTACACAATAAAGGTACTTCCGTAGTCTTTTTTATTATTTTTAATTAAAGTGTAATTATATCATTTATTCCCTTCCATTTTCTCCCTTCAATCCCTTCCATATCTTCCAGCTCCAGAGAGAATTTATTGGCACACTTTATTTAATTGTTGTTGTTGCATATGTACATATAAAAATATGTGATGTATATTAATTATGAATCTCTACAGTACCAGAAATTGTAGAATCAATGTTCTCTTTCACACACACACACAAACACTATACATATATATATGATTTATTAGAATACATTCTAATAAATATAAGATAGATAGATAGATAGATAGATAGATAGATAGATAGATAGATAGATAGATAGATAGATATACAGGCCGTGGTTCAGCTAATCCAAAAATAGCTTCCTATAAATGGAAAGTCGATGAATCAAGTAATTGTTCAGTCCATGTGGTTGGATGTCTCACAAGGTCTTCAATACACACTGAAATCCTGAAGAAGTAGACTCTAATGACAGTGAAGAAATGGACTTGCTAGTGAGCTGAGAGCAAGCAGGTAAATAACAAAAGCTTTCTTCCATGGCTGTATATAGAGTAGAAGGCATGGCCCATATTAGAGGTGGTTTTCCTAGCTCAGAGTACATGTGTCAGAAAGGGATCTTCCCACTTTTAATTAAGCAAAATACCTAACCAGTGTGTACCTACATTAGGGTTTAATTAGTTCCAGGTGTAGTCAAGTTGACAGTCAACACCACCAAGATGTCAATATCACTAATGCACCTTTAGGGCTATTTTGTCATGCTGGTCATTATTTTGGTAAATAGGCATTATAGCCTGATAGGATTGTTGGTCATTTTTCTACCTTGGATGGTTCTATCTGGTACTAAAGCTAGTCCTAGGAAAGGAGGCATCTAGGTCAGAACTGGCTCAAATCTTGAGTCACGCGTTCACTACATGCAGTATTTTCAACAATAAGAGGGACTTACCTTCAACTTCTGAAAGGGAACCAAGGGCAAGAGAATTAGCCTTTATCAGTGGTTCTCAACCTGTGGGTCACAAGTCCTTTGGGGGCTGAATGGTGATCACTTAAGACCATCAAAATTGTATTTACATCACAATTCCTAACTGAAGGAAAATTGTCCTCAGAAGAATATCAAATAGACAACTTACATTTCATTGTCACTAGATATTGTTTCTGTAATTGATCTTTATATTCAACCAAAAAATAAATACATACATAAAAACTTGAGCCAAGAAGGGCTCAGAAGTTTCAGAAAAATAGCATAATACAACAGTGATATTAAAAATAGAAAATTATTTACACTTGGTTTTAGAAATTTCCCCAACTGTTCTTACTTGAAATGTTTCCCCAAGACCTGTTCTTATCTGCAGTTTCAACCTTATTTCAAGTTCTTTGCTATGTCTTTATTCTACTCTCATCTCATTATCTTGCTCTCTAGAAACCCATGAATTTTGTTAACCATGCTAACAACAACTAGCTTCAATAACATGATTTTTAAATTTCTGAAAATAGCTTGTAGCTTATATATTGTTTTCAGTCAAATGGATATGATCATATTTCAAAATTTGAAGTCAATTATATGGCAAAAAGCAATTAAAAATATGCTTAACTTCTGATATAGGTGGGCCGTAACCATACATGATTACAATGCTGAAGCCCCAGAAGGGGTTTTTCTGTCATGTCATATGCATGTGAACTTGAAAGCCTAAAAGCTAACTTTGTGGACATGTATTTGAGTTAGCTGTTGTGTTCCTGAATTAATAGTAATATGCATCAGTATTCAAAGCTCAGATGTGTTTGTTAGTATTGAGCTGACCTTGTGAGGATTATATAATTTCTCCATACTTTGTTTCCTCTCCTCTACAATGAAGAAAATAATATTGGTGTCATCAGGTTGACAAAGGGTTAAGAAAAACCGGAAATAAGCTGTGATTTTAACACAGAGTCTGGATAAGGGAATTTATTTCGTTTGGTAATTATTACAGTCAATTATCTTCATACAGGTTTCTCTGATCACATTTTTAATGGTGAAAATAGTCACCATAGAAAATATTTAATAAAAGTCTGGCTAGGTTTGGTACAAGCCTATAACCCAGGTACATGTGAGATGAATGTCAGAATGAGCCCCACTCAAAGCCATTCCCCATATCATAGTGAATTACATGGGAACCCATCTCAAAGAATGTGTGTGTGTGTGTGTATGCGTGTGTGTGTGTGTGTGTGTGTGTGTGTGTGTGTGTGTGTGTGGAGAAAGAGAGAGAGAGAAGAAAGGGAGAAGAAGAGAAGGAAAGAAGAAAGTTGGTAGAGGATGAAAGGAAGCAAAAAGTGTACCTATATTTAAAAAATATTACTTTTATTAAACCATTAAAAGTTTAAAAGCAAATAAAGATAATATGCCCATATGCCCAGATAAGTCAAAATAAAAATGCAAGGAAACCTAAGAACCTTATAAACTGAATTACAAATACAGAATTCATAGTTTTTGCTAAACTATACATTTTATTCCAATTTGTCTTTTATCATTTTGCATAACTTGTCTTGATTTCAATATACTTTTGTTTGCCTAAAATATAAAATATATCCTCTATCATGTGTTTTCTTGGCAATTAAAAATACCAATATTTATATTTTAGAATCAATTTCAAAAAATAATCAAGTAAAAGTAGGCATTTTTAAGTTTTACAATGAAATGAGTATAGTTAGGTATTGTTAATCTTATATAGTAGAACTTGAAATGAATCTTTGTCAAATGTTCTATTTGAGGTTCTGATCATGTCTAAGGTGATTTGTTTAAAAAGTATAAAGATCATTTATTGTGGAACAAGAGCATTCATGATGGTGTTTCTGATTAATGATGTCTCTGCTAAAACTAACTCATATTGACAACTGTAGTAAGGCACATAAGTATCACATCCTTCAGTACCCTCTGGCCTCTATATATTATATTCTCCTTAAGACATTTTTTTTATTTTCAGCTTCTGACATTAGTATTAATAGATTTTTGCCTTCCAAAACTTAATGTGGGCTGCAGAATGTTGAATTTTCTACTACCTGAGCAACAGAAGAGCATAGGCAAACATTGCAGAAGAGATTTCTACTGAGGATAAACTCCACTCTTATCACCGCCACTTACGTTTGACTACAGGGAAGGTCCAGGACAGTGTTATAGGAGGTAACATATATGACTTCTCACTTGTGATTCTCAGGCAGGGATTTCCTGTCTTCGAAGTTGAAGAAGACTTAAAGAACCAAGAGTAAAACAGAAGTTTCTAAAGTTGAGAAAAACTCCTCCAAACCTCCTACAAGAATTAAAATAGAACAAGTGTTTAGAATGCAGTAAGGTACTAGTTTAGTAAAAGTGATGGTAGAAGATTCTCCTGTAAGATCCATGTCCTCGATAGCCCTGGATAATTGACGAGATTTCTACTGTTTTCCTCCTGTTGAGTGCACTGTAAGTCTAATTAGACAACTGTTCTTTATTACCAAGATATATGTGCCACTATTGTACATTTAGGGATATCATGACATGTTGGTCATTATTGTAGTTCATAGGATTCACAGCTGATCAGAAATATTGATTGCTTCTTTCCTTGGCCATGTGTGTAGTATATTATGCTACTGTCAAAGCTAGTTCTCAAAAAGGAGGCACTCATGTCAGATCCCATTTGAATTCTCTGAGTCCTCAGTTTGAAGTGCATTGTGACTCACTATCGGGAGGTAACCAAGGGCAATGGCAGCTTCCTTCTAAATGGTTACCTTTAAAAAAAAATAGTGGGTTTTTATTTTGTTTTGTTTGGCTTCGTTTGTTTGGGTTTTTTTGTTGTTGTTGTTGTTGTTGTTTGTTTGTTTTTTGCAACAGGGTTTCTCTGTAGCTTTGGAGTCAGTCCTAGAACTAGCTCTTGTGACCAAGCTGGACTCAAACTAACAGAGATCTGCCTGTCTCTGCCTCCCAAGTGCTGGGTATTAAAGTCGTGCACCACCATTGTGCAATTCCAGTTACCTTTACTTCACAGATAAGTATAACACTCAATCCTCATGAAAGAAGCTTCTAATTGTAGAAGATACCACTAAACACACACACACAATGTGTGTCAAAATGACAAGAACAATTGATAATGGGGTTCCCAAATTCAATGAATATACCTGGAACACAACTCTTGGATGCACAGATCAAAGAACATTGTGGAAGGGAAGACAAAATGTTTGCAAGATCCAGAGAGCAATAAAGTTTGCCATGAGATTATGTCTCCTGGAAAAGACAGGGAAGCTACACTAGCAACACAATAATAATGCTGCCAAAATAGTTCTAGAACAGTGACAACACCAATAGGCATGGTAATGGTAATACAGAAGGGTGAAATCCCACAGAGCCCAATACCCACATTGCAGGCAACTTTAAACAACTAAGGGACACTGAGAGAGGATGAATTAGTCAACCTTAGGAATAAGCCCACTAATTGGTTATCCAATTCCAAGTAGGCATGTCTGAAATTCTGTATATAGAAGCAAAAATAAATGGACCCAACAGGATATATATGTGTGTGTGTGTGTGTGTGTGTGTGTGTGTGTGTGTATAAACTTATGTAACAATAACAATTAAAGTAGAAGAGGTACTGAATTTGAGTGGTAGTGAGAAGGAGGGGTAGTGGAAGGGGTGGGAGAGACAAATGGGAAGGGAGGAAATGATGTAATAAAATTTTATTTCAATTAAAATATTGTAAGAATTAAGCTAGAAGGCCAAAAGCAACTAAAATCCTTTTATACTCTTCAGTAAAATACAAGAACTAAGCTATGCAGATCAAAGTGGCTGCCTCTGGCAAAGGCAGAAGAGAAAACGACAAGTAATAAAACTACACAAGATGATGTTACCAAGAAGACCTTGCATGCAGTCACTAACACAGGCTAGATGCAAAGACATCATTGTTTCCTAAATTTTCATGGAATTATGTTGGTAGGAATCCCAAAATACTGAATTGAAAAGGTCCGTAACTGTAAAACGCCTCCCTGTGCTCCTAAGTTTTATACCAGCATGAAGCGGTGTGGAAAGCTCTGCCATGCTCAAGGTGCAGATACTGTCCAAAACCCTCTTCAGATTTGTCAAGAGGCCAGGTGCACTAAGGTTTGTGCTCCAGCTTGTCTGTGCCAAAACTTCTAGAGGCTTCGTGATGGTGCCTTGGCCACTTTTCCTCATTTGCATCGTTCCCTTCCTGTTTGGACGTTTGTACAATTTGCCCACTGAGTCTCTTCTGTTGGTATTAGGGAAGAAGGAAAAAGGCTGTCTTATTTATTTGAGACTCGGCATTTTAAAGAACGGTAATCTGAAAGAAGAATTGGGCTTCATTCAGAAACTACTTGCTTTGATGGCTTTGAGCTGTAGGCAGTGGCTTGAGGAAAAAAAATGGTGTGCTGTCTCCCAGGAGGAACTAGGTAAATTCCAAGTGAACAAAAAGAGACATGTTGGATCTTTAACAAAGAGAAACAGTCTGAGGAAGACAGACCAGAGCATCATGGAGCCTTTGTAAAAGCAACAGTTACCCAAGCAGCAACCTTGGCAGTCACCTTGAGGCTGGGTCAGCTGACCTCTGGGTAAGCAAACTGCAGGAGGAGGCTACACATAGCCCACAACCTGTCTTATAAAATAGGTGTCAAGATAAGGAAGGATACGTTTTACATTTTTAAATAGTTGAAACAAAATCAAAATAAAAGTATTATTTTATGACATTTGAACGTTATATGAGATTCAAATTTCAACCTTCATTGTCTGTACAGCATTTAACTGGAACACACTCATATGCAGCAATCACACATTCCCTATGGCTGTTTTCAGCTTAAGATCAAATGCCTAGGATTTGTCAAGTTTGTGGACATCCCAAAATGACTAATGCTCACTAGCTGGCTCTTCCCAGAAAACATTGTGCAGCTTGCCCTTCAAAACAATTTTTTCCAATTAAACATGAGAAGAAATGGACATAAAATTTCCTGGGCCAAACTTAGAAGAGATACATAATCTTTTGTACTTTATTTTACTTTTGTGTTCCCTTGCTTCCCTTTCTACCTAGAAAGTCCTAAGGGACTGTACAAGAGGGAAATCACAGGACAGAAAAATCTTAGATAAGAATGACTGCAAGGAATCCATGTCTACTGCATTCCACTGAGCAGAAATACCAGCCAGCACTAGAGTAGTGAACAAGCCCAAATGAGCACTGACTTTACCACAGCAAGATTGTATAGTGTACATTGACTCAGCAATGAAATCCTACAAACTAGTCTAAGGAGCTACTAACTAAGAAGCTGGGTGTTTCCGTGCCTATGCTTAACTGACCCTGTACCTCCTGTCTCACCATTTCTCTTCGCCTGCCTATCTGCTCCTTAACTGTGTAGCATTTTATCTCTTGCTATACTGTGGAATTGAGATAAATAGATAAGAGTTCCTTTTATAAACAACTCACAGCATATAAAAGGAGAGAACACATAAATAGGTGAATATAATAAAAAGTGGCCTTGTATGGTATCAGAACTATCCAGGTTACCTTAAAATTTTCTGTGGTTGAGGGAAATATGGCAACAGACATAATAGTAATCATTTATTTAGAATAGGTACCATAGTTTGCCTAGCTATACAAGGCCACCTACGCTGAACTCGGTTTCAAATAACAGTATCATTGGCCTTTTATTCTCAAGGAAGGTGTTCACCTACCATATGATAATGTATGGGACTGAAGAGAATCATGAAATAACCAAGAATGTACAATCTTCAGAATTTGCTTACCTTCTCTACAGGCTTTGTCCATGTGACTGCCTACTTACCAAATGCAAATGACTCCTACAAGGAATTCTGTGGGCTTAATAAGAAACAGTGCAAAGCCAATTGAAAAGTCAAATTGAAAAAAATGCTATCTCATCTCAGCTGCAGACAACCTCAGACAGTACTGAGGCTTAACTTTGTAGTCTTCATTGATTCATTCAGGAAATGAGGACCAACTTCTTGCTACTGGCAGGTTCTGCAGACAATACATAAAATTATATTTCCAATGAAGCATAATTTGGAGTAGTTACTTTCTGAGTGAGGAAGACAAAAAATTCTCAAGCCCAGAACAGTACAGTCAAAGCAAAACCAGAAGCTGGGCTTGCCCCGTTCTCCTCTTCCAGGACCAAAATAGTTCGTAATACTCTTTGGGAGTTGCAGAGGCTACAAGAATATCTGCCATCAAGAAAAACAAGTGGATGAAAATCACTTTCAATAAATATACAGGGATAAGGGATATAGCAGAAAATACTAAAACAGAACTAGTTCCCACCGTTCCAATGGATTTATAAATGCAGAAGATATTATATACAGCACAGAAAGAGTCATACATCCTATCACGGGAAAGAGGACTTGATTTATAAAAGAAGAAATGCCTGAATATTGTTCTAAAGTGAAAATAGGAAAAAGGACACAGAAAATAAAATCTTAATAAATAAGGAAATATATTTTATTTTATGATGGTGTGCATGATGCTGCTGGGACCAAGAACATAAGGTTGAAAATTCAGGAGAGCTATGACCACACTGCAAGCTCAGAGCAGACTCCAGAATGTTGAGTGGTAATGGCTGGAGCTGCTGAGAATCAGCATTGTTTTAAAATGATTTTTTTCAGATGAAATGTTCTGATCATTCTATGCAGGCATTGGATCTAAAAAAAATTGAGAAGAAGCAAGTAAGATAGAGTTTGAGAAATCCAAAAAAAAATTGACCGCCTGAAATGAGACAGTGTTAGCAGCAAAAGCAGGATGGAAACATCTGCTGTTCTGAACAATGGCAGATTTGACTCTGAGTTTCTAGCATGCTAAGAAAGAAGGCAAGAAATGGTTCCAAAAAATTTTTCTCTGCAGCTTCACAGTCTAAAGTGGATTCTATAATCAGATACCAGGAGACTCATGACGTCTCAGCCTGAAGTCTCCAAGTGCTACACGTTACTAAGGAAAATCATATAACATGTAGAACAAGAGAGAAAGGAGCATGAAGTAGAACTGGTAGAGAATGAGCTTGTAAGGAAATGTGCCAGCAAGGCACAGAAGCCCGATCGCCGCTAGCACTAGTCAGACTGGTGACTTTAGTGGCTGTCTAAAGGACCATTAACTGTGGCAGTCATTCAAAGAGAGAAAGAGCAAATACGAGAAATCTCCCCAGGTTTCTAGAAGTGGGTCCAGCTAGAGCATGCAAGAGTGCTACCTGGGAATATCTGCTGTAGATGGTAATACACGCTTTCATTTAGAATACTGAGAATTTGAACTCTCCCAGATGTAAACATCCAAGTACCTAATACAAAGTTTGTATTAAGTAGTCTGTATCCTAAGACAACACTATAAATTTTTTAGCACATAGATTACAAAAGCAGCATATATAACCATGAAAATGCATAGAGATGTCCAAGGAAAGAACCCAGAATGATAAGAGCAGAAAGTAAAGTACAAATCATTGAGCAACTTTTCATTCATCCTATAAGTTAAAAGTTAAAAATCCATGATGTACATCAAAGAGAAAGCTCTTCTGAAGGCAGCTTGCAGCTCTACACAAATTCTGCAAATTTTCACAATTCCATGAAAACATGTTTTCTTAATCCATATGTTGTTTATCTTATTGTTTTATAATTATACTATTTTATTCTGTGATATATCAACTCATTCACCCAATATCATGAATTTGTACTAATATTCATTTTAAAATGTTTTTCATGTTTATTTTTATTTATGTATATGCATGTCTATGTCTACTCACACATATACATGTAAGGGTGTCTCCCAAATTCCAGAAGAGCTCATAAGATTCCCTGGTGCAGGGGATACAGATGATTGTGAGATATTCAACATCAGTGTTAGGAATCTAATGCAAATCTTCTGAAAAAACAGTATGCATTCTTAACAGATGCACTATCCCTCAACCCCTTGAAAGGTGTTTGTAACTCAATACTGAGCTTACCAGACTTGACTATTCATGTCACAGAAATTTTGGTGGGATCACAAAAATAATATAAATTGAGACTCAAAAGATCCCCTACTGGTCAAGCTGTGATAATATTATATTGTTTCTGGTCTACTGTTAAACATGTGCTACATTTCGAAAAGAGTCAAGATCTCTTGCTCCATTCAAATAAAATAGCAATACTCATTGTAATGACATTGGTTTTGATGTTGAAGATCTATGCCTAGACTGCTGGTCACACATGGTCATACCTGTGAAAATGGCCAGTCCTTTCACAACAGTTTGCTGCCTGGATTAGAAATTTCTGAGACAGTCCCCTGTTCAATATCAATTTGCTAGCAACTGTTAGGAGCATACTGAGATAAAACTTGAATGTATTGCACTGACTAACTAAAGCATGCCACGTTCAATCATTTTTATCATACCATGTGTATATTTCAAATTCATTTTTACACTTTGGTACTCAGTTTGAAAGTTTCCAAAAATTAATCATGGCATAATTTTAATATTTAGTAATAGCTAGTATGTGTGAAAATAAATGTCTGTAAGAGAGACATGGTCTGAGTGACACATGAATTCTTCTGTGACTGATGCTGAAGAACACCTGCACAGGACTCTGGTGTGTGTCACTAGAGGAACAGTAGCAGCAGCGACAGGAAATGGAGGAATAGCTCACGCTTCCGTGTTAACTTTCACAGACAGCATTTTCATTTCTACAAATTTTGGTCCTTCACCAATTTTATTATTTCAGTTACAGAGATGGAGCCAAAGTCTTTATCCTTACTTCCAATGGTTCTAGATTTGGTACTAGCACAGATAATCACAGAAAAATGAATTCGAGTATTTACTTTGAATGTATCAAAAAGGAGAGTTCATTCACTGGAGATGAAGTGACAGAAATAGTCCATCAAAATCAGACTCTAAAAGTATGAAGGTGTTAAAAATGCCAAATTAAATGTATATCAAATCTTTTTCATCTAAAAGAATGAAATGGTGATATTTAAAGTATAAAACCTTTCCCTTATGTTTATCTTGACTGAGAGAGCACATTAAAGAAAACTGACCTTGACACTATGATAGACAAGATGATTTAAGTCCCGATTTTCCAATTCAAATTGCTGTTAGTCATACATTTTTTCAATCTTAAAAATTCTGTAATTTGTGTGCAAATCGGAGTAGCTGAAAGCAGTTCAATTTTAACAATATCATTGTCTTTGTCACATTTAAATGTTGTTTCATAAATATCTCTTCCCAACACTTTATCCGGTATAATCTGTATTTCCATTTCATCAATATTCACTGAAGATACTTGATGGGAAATGACAGCCATAGTATTGCTGTCAACAATTTCACCCATTTGTTAAGATAATGTGTTCAAATTCTTTGAGCATTCAAATTCTAGCTTCAACTCAATATCCCTGTCTTAGAGCAACACCTGTTCATCAGTTTTTGTATCATCCATTTTGACTGTCCTTCACGGCTGTGATGCCTGGGTTAGGGTATCAGTGGGGCTGTGAAATTAGAGATGTTGGTGGAATTTCTGAAGTGTCAAATTCATGGATCCAAATTGTCAAAGAAACTCTAGGCTGCTTAAAGTCCACCATATTGTCAACCCTGTGCTAAATATCTTATTGCACACCAAAATAATTTTTAAACATTGTTATCTCTTTCAGATGAAAAAGTGAGATAAGATACATTTAAAACAGTACTTACACACTCATAGTTCTTACACACTCATAGTTCCAGCATCACAGATTATGTGTTCTTTATAATGTAATAGAAACAAATTCATGGACCTCCACTCATGACAGATTTGTCATTCATCCTCTCTTCTGTTTATAAATTCAACAAACAGTTTCAGCATTCACCATGGTATGAATCTGTGTTCTAATCTCTATGATTTCATTGAAACCCCTGATACTTTGGAGCTAATGATCTAGTGGAGAACATAAATAAAAATTAACAAATGAACATATCTGTCATCTTACTATGGGAGATTAGTAATAGTATTCAAAAACAGAATCCAAGAATCTATATTTTTCAGCTGTCTAACCCACCAAAGAGGTGGTGCTTAGGAAGTTAAATGAATTGCATGAGAACTTGGAAAAAGGGAAGATTAAGGCAAAGAAAGCATCTATAAAAGTACTAAATGAGTATGAAGCGGGAATATTCTAGTACTACTCTCTGGAGCTGCAATGGACAGGGGTAGTGTGGGAGCATATCAGAGTGAAATTTTCTTTAGGGATTTTTATAGTCTATGCAAAATACTTTGAATTTCTATTTTCTGTGACTGGGAAGTGATGAGTCAAGAACTGGTGACATATGATGAACCATACATATTAAATATATATAGCTCTGACTGCCATGTAGAATGCAAAAAGCAAGAGTCCAGAGCACCATTAGAGACAGTTTCAGTCACTGTGTAGATGAGAATATGTCATGTGTGGCTTATTTTTAGTGCAAGAGTAGCAGATTTCCTAATACACTGGATATAATTGGAGGAGTTAGCTCAAGGGTTTTCTCTTAGTAACTCAGTCATAAGACCACGAGGCACTGACATAATACAATGTTCCTGTTACTTTGACTTAGAAATAAATTATCCAAAATAATTTAACTAGCAAAAAAGGGTTAATCACTGTGCTTGTATACCCCATGGGGGAGAAAATTTCCTGAGGAGTAATGGTCCACTGTACAGTGCTCAGAGAGGACGACAGGTAGAATCCTGAAAGGTCAGAGTTACATAGAGGTACATTCAATCACATAACTACAGTCTGACTTGGTGTAGAGGTCCTTCTGTATTTCTATTGCTTTCATTGGTTAAATAAAGAGACTGCCTTGCCTTTTGATAGGGCAGCCCTTAGGTGGGTGGAGTAGACAGAATAGAATGCTGTGAGAGAGAAGGCAGTGTGGCAGACGCCATGTTTCTCTGGCCCAAGATGGACACTGGTTAGACTCATGCCAGTAAGCCACATCCTCGTGGTGATACACAGATTAGTAGATATGGGTTAGTTTAAGATGTAAGAAGAGGCTAGAACTAATGGGCCAGGCGGTCATTTAATTAATACAGTTTCTGTGTAATTATTTCGGGCATAAGCTAACCGGGCACCGGGAACGCAGCCCTCTCCTCCATGCTACACTGACTCTATGCCAAATCCACAGTGCAAGTTCTAGCTTAGAACAATACTTACTATTATATCAAATGATTTTACTATAGTTTATTGGCATCAGTCTTTTTCCTTCAAGTGTTAGACTCTTTTAAAATTGTCTGCAAAGACTCTAACGTAGCAGCATCAGATAAAGAAAGAAGCTCAACCCAAAGTAACTGCTTCAGTATACTTAACCTTATTTCAAACCATTTGCCACTGTGAATGATCACTAGTAAATTATCTCACAAACCAAGAAATAAGAGTGGGTAGCTCAAATCTCAACTTTTCTTCCGTTTGGGTTATTAAAATAAACCAACAGACTGTTTCAAAAAAAGAGTTCCTCTCTGTTTCGCATGGCTCACTAGTTGTTTTCAGACATGCACAGATGTGCATCAACCCAAGATACACACAAGCCTCCCTGTCATATCCAGGCCATCAGCTCTTCCTCTCTTGCCAATCTTTCCCATGCAGGCAGGAAATTCCATTAACTGTAGCAACAAAATAAATCTCAAAGCTTTCCCTCTATCCTACATTCACGCTCCAAGATCAGGGTCATTGTATAACAATCTTCTTGTTTTCAGCACTTGCCCTCTTTGAATCCCTCTTTGGTCTGCATTGCTATGAGAGTTAAATCACGGAACTGCAAACCATGCCATATATGAACAATGACTAACATGAAACACCTTCCTCCCTAACATGGTGCACATCTCGCATCTTATGAAATAATGAACAGATGATATCCTCGTCTAAGGTACATTTGTATTTTAACTTAAAATGTTTTATAATTGAAGGCCACTTCTATTTTACCTGAAAGTGCCAAGTTACATTTTCTCAGCATTTTGAGGTGCTGGGGGAAGCATGTGAGGATTGGCAGGATTTCACTAACCTTGAACTCCTTATGTAGCCCAAGCTTACTCTGAATTAACATCAACTTTTGTGCCTTAGTCGTCTGAGTGCTAGGATTACAGATGCGTGCCACCGTGGTTGACTAAGTTAACTTTTCTTAATGCTTTATTAGTAATAGTTCACCTTAGCTTGCACACAGAATTAAAAAGAAATTCTGCCAGTCTTCAGTGTAAAAGTTGTATACCTAGACTTCAACTTCAATTTAATTTACAAATTTGCTAAGTAATTCACAATCCATACAGAGCAGTTTAAATAGCACAATTTACTTCTTGAGGGATTTTTTAATATGCTTTTAAAATATATGAGGTGTAGATTGTAGGTTCTTTACTGAACTCTCACCTTGACAGTCCGTATTTCTCAGAGTTTAATAAGAAACATAGGCTACTTACCTATGAGATTATTATGAGCTGCCACTGCTTTGAGGTTTCTTTATTTTTTTTTGAAAGATGCCTTAAGTCATAGAGTTTCCATAATTACACAGAAGCCTTCCGATTAGAGATTAACTGAACAGAGCCATGGCAAAACCAATTAAAAGATTGCAGCATCCGCGAACTCAGTATGCCATTTTTGTTTACTTTTAAATACATCTTACTGCAGGTCATTTCAAAGAATTCCATGGCAGAAACATATATTGTCCTTCACGAGTCCTTGACTGAGAAAGTTAATAAAAAAAGATATTTTTGCTCATAGTTCCTGCGGAAAAGACAGATACTTCTTTCCGACAAAAGAAACATTCATTTCCAAAAACTGCATATAAATATTTTACACAGTTACCTAATTTTCTCAAAGTTTAAATTGATTATAAATAGTTTATGTGCTTTTTCTGTATCTGAGACCGCAGAACTCTTTAATGAAATCTTGCTTAAGCCTTCATCAATAAGACCAACTGCATGTGTGGTACAGCAGTGCCCTCTACAGCCCCATGGCTTTTCAGATTGATGTTTCCTAGCTGCTTGACATGGTTAGAGCAGATTCCTACAATCTAAGGAATAATGTGAATATAACAAAAGAATCTGAGATTTATTTTTTTGACCTCACTGATGCTCCTGTCTACTGATCTGCCCATCATAGTCTCAAGCACATACTGGAATATTTGCTTGAATTTAAAAGAGAGTTTCTCTTAAAAACGTTATTTGGAGATTTCTCTTCGTTCAGTTTTGAATCAAGACCCTTATTGACAAGGATGACTTATTGCCTTAAGCACACACATACAAGAGGCATATTACTAGAATTGATATTGCCTTTTAGCCGGCGGATATCTTAGAAATTGTCTAAAATATGCTTGCTTCCTTATCTAGGTGTGAAGTTATATATCCGGCCACACTGCCGAGAACGCAAGAATTCAGAGAAGAGTAAGAAGATCCACAAAGGACAAAAGATACGGGAGGAGCACACCTCTTCTCGGGGGTTGGGAAGAATTTGTTTGAATTTTCCCCAGAACCAAATCAGCTCTCCAGTATTCTTGCCAGTTTGGAAAACAAGCAGCAAAGACTGATCCATCTAAGACCTTCCTGTGTATGCAGAAGTATGAGGTCAGAAGTCAGCTATTCCAAGCTGTAGGAAATGAAGCTGAGAGACGTGTCATACCCCAGTTATGTTCCCCACAGCAACAGCCTTCATTTGACCATGGCCTCCAAGGCAAGGAAAGAAGTCTCCAGGGAGACATAGAAAAGAGCTACAGTAAACAGCAACTTGGTAATGCCCTTTCTTCCTCAACTTTGACTATGAATTTTCTGTAAATGAAAAAATACTATTTGTTTTGGCTTGAGGCTGATGTCAGCTTCCTGCCTATATTAAAATGCTGTTTTCCCCTTGGGAATTCACAGTGTATATATCACAAATCTGGCAGATAAAAACAGATTCCCTTTCCATGAACACATCTCAAGTTACTATGTTTCTTATATTATTGTGTCTATTTAAAACCAAATAAACACATACATATTAAGTAATAAAATACTGATGTTTTGAAATATTTACCCAAGAATAAATAACTATGAATTCTTGACATATTAATACAGAAATATAAAACATTTAAAGATAGCAGAAGTTTATTCAAAACTTGTTTTTTATAGTACCCTTTTATTTTAGTAAAATTTTAATTTGCTAAATAAACAGTGTAGAAAACTTTGGGTTTTCTTTTGAAAAAGCAAAAAGAACCCAGGGAAAATGTAGCCCAATTGTGAAAAAGAATTTGAAGATGTAAGCCATGAAATAAAGCCTTTGGAGAGGCAGGGCTAGTGTAATTTTACAGGAAGAAAACAATTTAATTCTTTCTTTCATCAAACCTATAAACAATCATTAAAACCAGACTATTCTATGGTGAACAACTTCTACTTTCCCAGCACTTGATTCAAACTCAGACAGGATTGGTGGCACAAGATATGAATCCCAACATGTGTACTCATTAGACAGAAGGAAGATAACCCTATGACTTTGAAGCCAACCTGGTATACAAGAAAATTCCAGGATAGCCAGGGCTATGTAGTGAAACCAAGGAGAGAGAGAGAAAAAAATAGAGAAGAGGAGAGGTAGAGGGAGAGAGAGACAGAGATCAAAACAGAGACAGACAGACCGACAAGCAATGCTAGATAAATGGTGGATAGATGATAGATAGATAGATAGATAGATAGATAGATAGATAGATAGATAGATAGATAGATAGATAGATAGATAGATAGAGTGCATGATAAAGTCATCCTCAACTAAATGTTATATGTGAGACCATTTTGGGTTACATGAGAATTTCAAAAGTAAAGAAGGATGGCACAAAGAATGAAGAGGAAGAGAAAGAAGATGAAGAGATTCTACAAATCAAAACCTCCAGGGATCAATTTCTTATATAAAGTCCATTAATTTTCATATATGTCAAATCTTGTTAAATATAGTTTCAAGTATGAATGTATAATATCGTTGGGAAAAGTTTCCTTAAAACAATTGATGAGAAAATGTTATTATTATATACAATCTTTACATTTATTATAAAAAGTAAACTATAGTATCTTGACAGTGACTTCCATAAATTGGAGGACAACTAAAGAGCTTCAGTGTTAAACATCCTACCTCATCAGAAGTGTCTGTAGTATTAAACTTCCTACTTCATTCAGCAGTGTCTGTAAGGATCTTTGACATGGGGTCAGGAATACCCTGATTAAAAGCAGACAGTTACATTTTCCCACTGCTGTGAGAACTACAGTATTATTACCCTAGAATCTACAAATACAGCTCCCAAGACAGAGTGTAGCTGCTTTCAATTTCTTTAAAGACAGTAAGGCCTACATTGTTTTCAAGCCAATCATTTGTTCCCATCCTCAAATGTTCTGATTTCACAATGTTGCATCTTTATGTTCCCCCTCTAAGCTGTTCCTCCTTATTACAACTGGTTTTAATGTCTACTTTCCACAAGCCAGAATCACCTGCGTAGGGAACCTCACTTTGTGAGGTCCCCTTTTTCCTTGAGGACCATTGGCCACCAGTCTGTGAGGTCAAAGGGGTGGAAGTGGTGACAGAGAATATTGTACAGGCTGTTAACAAGACAAACATAGTCTTTCAGGAGCCAGCTTCAGACTGAGAGGGATATAAAGCATGGGTCAGAGGTTGGGGTATCATCTCACATCAGAGTGAGCATTTCCAGGCATTCATCATAGAATAGGGATCAGCTATTCTCCAGGAACCTTCCATGCTTCAGTCACAAGATTGGGGCTACTGAGGGACCCTGCCCTGCGGACTAAGCAACTACAGGCTGTGGTATCACCACCACCACTACATGCTCTGAGAGCTAGCAATCATGCTGCTACTCCCACTATTGAGGCATTTAGCCTAAAGGACTGAGTAAACAACAGGGTTTTTTTTTTATTGATTTTTATTGAGCTCTACATTTTTCTCTGCTCCCCTCCCTACCTCTCCCCTCCCCTTCAACCCTCGCTCAAGGTCCCATGCTCCCAATTTACTCATGAGATCTCAGATGTGTTTTAGCTGTGGTTACTACTTTAAAGCTCATTTAATAAATTCTGACATATATATGTATATATATAAAAATATGTGTATATATTCTTTATATTTCTATATATTCTATATTTCTATATATTTTCCCCTTGTTTTTGTTCCTATAAAAAAACACTGCCTGATATAAATTGTGATACCTGAAATGGTTCCAAAGAAATAGAACTGTAAGGATGAAGTTCTCTAGTGGGCTTGTTGATATCTTTACCTTGTCTTTAAACTTTATAAAAAACCTATAGTCTTTATAGACCCCTCTGTTACTGTGAAGAACACTGTCTTGGTACTCTGAGAGGCCGGGAGTAGCCATCAATGACAGTGAATTTTCTGGATACTCCAGCAAGTGATTCCTATCTGAGGAACAGGAGAGCAGGAAATGATTTATATTTCTCTATAGTGCTTGAATTATTTTAATAAATTTCAGCACTCTGTGTGGATGAGTTCTTAATTTAATGCAGAGAGGAAGAGGTGTGAAACATAGCCATAAAAGTAACTGAAAATGTTACTACAGAATGCATTGTTTAGAAAGATATTTTTCCTGAGAAAAATTACATGAGTAAATTAGCTGTCACATTTTTCATGAGTATTATTTTTATGTTGCTAATAGAATTTTTCACATTTTTTAGAATATCTTAAAAATTCATTCTTTATCAACCTGGTTTATTATCTTCAAATACATTTGGTTATTTATTTACTTGGTGGTTTCTCTCCTGCCCAGTTCCTACAGTCTTTAGATCCTAAAGAAAATCACACAGAGGTCTCCAGAAGATTATAAACTGATTGGCCCATTAGCTCAGGCTTCTTATTAGCTCTTGTAGCTTATATTAACCCATTATTCTTTTCTATGTTAGCCACATGGCTCAGTACCTTTTTCAGTGGGGCACGTCACATCTTGCTTCTTCTGTGGTCTGGGCAGGACTGGGGAGGAATGGGCTTCCTCCTTCCCAGCATTCTCCTGTTCTCATTGCCCCACCTTTACTTCTTGTCTGGTTGTCCCACCTATACTTCCTGCCTGGCCAATCAGCGTTTATTTAAAACATGATTGACAGAATACAGACAATTCTCCTGCACCACTTATTTATTCATTTTTTTAAAATCCTTTGATGGTGTGAGGTTTGAGCCCTAAGACATACAGTGGTAGCAATGGTCCTAACGCTGAGATATTTACTAATCCTAATAAAGATATTTCTGGCTTGATAATAGTTCAAATCAGTTCATTTTCATGAGACTAACAATACGTAGTATCTAGTGTTTGGGCCAGGCCTACCCTTGCTATATGTTTATTAGGCAGGGTCTCTCCAAGCTGCCCAGACAGGTCCTGAACTTATGTTCCTCCTGTTTCAGTCTCTCAAGTCACTGAGAATTTATAGTCATATTCTAGATTATTATTGTTATTGTCAGTATCTCTGACTTCCTGCATTCATTCTCGATGGAGAATGTTTTCTCACAAATCACTTTTGTTTTCCTACTTCCAGGCATTCACATCACCAAACATACATGGTAACCCATTGCTAATTTTTAAATTCTGCTTTATTACATGTTTTGTGTTACCCTGCTTTCCTTTTACTAAAATTATAGAAATAGTTTCCTCCAGTTCTTTGAGTATTACAGTTTGTACACAATAACAATTTAAACTCACAGTAGCAATATCTTAATAATAATTTAAAATAACTATATACTTTGTATTTAATTATGAGAATTTTGCATAGATTAAAAGTGACACATCTTAAAAAAACCACTTTGTGGAAATATTGGAATTAATGAACATAAATAAGTAGAAATGATAATAGGTTTTTCTACTTTGCAACTTGTTTATGCAGAAAAATGATAAAAGGCAAAATATCATTGTGAGATACACTTGACCTACATCTAATTACAGGAAATCTTCCAAGGGTACAGAATTTCATTGGTAAGAATGCTTAGTTAAGTATTTTTGGAAACTTAGCACTTAACCAGGGACACAAAATCAGCCTGGTAATCAAACCATTAACCACAGAGTTAACACAAAACAAGTTCAAGGAGTTTTAAGGATGCATACTAACCTTAAAATATTCTGAAGTAAAGCAATTCTTATCCTGGATATCCGAGAACACACATTTTCAAAGGTAATGTTTTATTAGAAAGATAAGAAGCTACAGTTCATTAAAAATTAACAATAATTCAATTTAAATATCTATTAGAGAAATAAGCTTTGAACAAAGAGGATTAATGTGTATTTATATTTGGCGCTGATTCAATCTAACTGCAGACAATTTAGAATGAAAATGAAAAGATTTCATAATTAAAATGGCCAAGTCTTGATGTCTCTATGTATTGACTCTCACACCACATCACTCAGACATTGAAAATTAAATATAAATAAGCAATAGGTCAAAGAAAAAATACCTGAAACTTAAATTTAAAACATGAGTTATCATCTATTATTATTAAACAACATTAGTTTATTTCACAGATAATATAGAGAGGCATTTGAACTAAAGAGAATGCTTCCTAATTATATATTTCTGTATTTTCCAAAGAGAGTAAGGTGAGAATAAAAAAAGAGAGAGAGAGAGAAAGAAATAGAGAGTTTTGAGAAATTCCACTCCTAACCACCAGTGTGGGAGACAGATATGGAAGCATGACTGGGCTGGTGATGGACACTGGTGAGATGTTCGAAGATCATACATGGTTTAGAGATTCATAACGGGAAGAAAATCGTGACAAATATGTCCATGATTCTTCAATGTCTCTTATTCTAGTTTTTAATGAACAAATAGTTGCATATGGATGTGTTTCATCATTTCATCTTTTATCTCATAAGTTAAGAAAGAGAGGATGCATATGTACGATAATGAGGTACTTACCATGTGGAGCCCCAGGATACAGCAGTGAATCTCGTCAGGCTGCCGCGGTAGTCTGTGTACTCTGTTGACTGTTGACAGCTAAAGTAAAATACACTGAAGAAAACAATGGCAGTGCCAGAATAACTGGAAGTGGCATGGCTTAGAGCTTCTGTAAAGTGATGAGAAAGTGTTCCTTTATAATGAAAATTTGATCTAACATATAACAAATGGAAGGAAAACAAGTTCTATGAATTCCAAAATGAGTTTAAAAAATTGTTCACAAGCCTGTGAATAATCATACTGGGTAAATTTGGAAATCAGGAAGACCAGAGTAGCTAGTGTGTCAAAAACAAATAGTTGTACAATATCATATCAATCGAATGAAGGATAATAAGCATGCTTATCAAAATAAATACAGTCAAATATTTAATAATGTTTAATATGCACTCATGATGCAATAGCCTTAGGAACAAGGAATTCTATAAAGGTCACTAATAACATGCCCACAGGCAACCGCATCATAAATGAAGAAAAGATGAAACAGTTTCATCTGAATACAACAATAAAACAGGGGTGTTGATATTCACTATTCATATTCAATTCAGTGCTCCAAGTCATAGCCAAAGCAATGAAGAGGGGAAAGAGAAAAGAAAAGGAAAGACATAGATAGATAGATAGATAGATAGATAGATAGATAGATAGATAGATAGATACATACATACATACATACATACATACATAGATGATAGATAGATACATATATACATTGATGATAGATAGATAGATAGATACATACATACATACATACATACATACATAGATGATAGATAGATACATATATACATTGATGATAGATAGATAGATACATACATACATACATACATAGATGATAGATAGATACATATATACATTGATGATAGATAGATAGATAGATACATACATACATACATAGATGATAGATAGATACATAGATACATTGATGATGATAGATAGATAGATAGATAGATAGATAGATAGATAGATAGATGACATCCAAACAGGAAAAAGAGATTTATATTATCTCCTTGAAGACATGTTTTCATAGACAGCAAAACTCAAACGTTTCAATGAACTGATAAATCCAGTAAGCTTTCAGGTGAAGAATTTACATATAAATGGATAAAAATACAACCAGCTTCTGAGCGCGATCACAGGTACATTTCCTTTCAAAGAACCATTTCTCTCAGAATTAAAGTCTCCTAAATTTTTACCAGTCTTTCTCATTACACTGTACTTAGGGTTTTAATAGCTTTCAAGCCTGAAGTACCAAGTTCTTCCACATTCCAGCTACAAAACTGCTGCAAAAGCCTAAGAATCACGGGGTCAGAGATGACAATGGCCATCTCTGATCAGCACCATGTTCTGTTTTAGTGTCTTTTCCTGTTGATGGGCAAAGTACTACCACAAAAACAACTCAAGGGAGAAATAGTTTAGCTCACAGCTCAAGATACAACAGGTCATTGCAGGGGAGTTTCCAGAAACAGAACCCTGGCGCAGCAGGTCCCATAACTCCAGGACTCAGAAGACAGTTGCAAATACATACCTGCTAGTGCTCAGCTTGATTTATGCATTTTATATAATCCAGGGTCTCCTGCCCATGAAGACTGCCACCTGCATGAGGCAGTTCTCACTTCAATCAGCACAACCAAGAGAATCCTCCACATGCAGGCCTGGAACCCATGTATCCTGTGATTCTCGATGCTTTTCATGCTGACAGATGATAATCAGCACTAACCATCACACGTAGTAAAGTTTCCTTTGTCACATTCTTAACCCATAGCTGCTTCAGCAAGAATTTTACTGAGTCTGACCACCTTACTTTTTCTCTGCCTAGTTCAGTGTTAGTGATGAGTCAGTTTGAATTTTTTGTTTTGTTTTTAAAGCATCAATCATTCTGCAGTAGTGATACTTCACAAGAGGAGCCATGGTTCTCCTAAATCAGAATAAGATGCATTAATAGTGCAAAATGCACTATTTTTGTTTGTCTTTTTGTTACTATTGTTGAACATAAATTTATTTTGAGAAGCGTATCTAGCACCTGAAAGGACTGTCTTTAATGATTTCTTTTCACCCAAGACAAGGAAGCTCACATCATGTAATCCCTGCATGTGAGTTCCACAGCTTGAATAATGGGCAAGCTAAGTGCCCCATGCTATGCTGGCCCTACACTCTTCACATGGGTGTATGCAATACAGTAATTTGTTTGACTCTTGGATCAGAACTCCAGAGTTATTCTCAGTTTCTGTGTTCCTCATCACAAAAATTCTATTCACCAGTAAGTACCAAGTGAAATACCACATGTGAGTGCTTCCACATTGACCATTTTCTTCATTTTCAGCGTCTTCCTAGTTGACTATATTAATGTCGCTTCTTCAAGCACGGTTGTGGCCTTCGAGCTTCTCTTCCTTCCTCTATGGTCCCTTTTCAAATGTATCTCAGTGAGTAACTATTTTTATTATCATGAATACAATACATACAAAATATTTGATTGACTTCACAGTAAATGATTTTTCTCTCCTCTCCCAATACTCCATGAATCTCAGTTTGCCATAATTTTATGTGCCATTCCTAAAGTAGATTGTTTATGTCTATCATAATATATATGTAAGTATGTAAATATATGTATGTATATATTTGTGTGTGTGTGTATCCCCAGTTACTCTAAAAGAGATCATTCTATAAACATCATTTTGTCTTCTTCTGCTCCTATTTAACAACTATATATCTATTACTGTTTTTAACTGCCTACTAATAACTTCTTTAAAAATGTTCTACAACCCATTTGTACTTTCTTGATAAAGGGCTCATTGTTTGTTGATTTTTGACTAAAAATGATGCTATTATTAAAATAGCAATTATATCTGTTTTCATGTGCATTTATGTGTATGTGTAGAATATACTTGTAGATATTGCAAGATATGTGCTTTTAAATACAAAATCAATATTTGAAATGAAGGAAATGAAGCAATGTTGCAAAGACTACTCTCTAGTTCAAGTCAATTCCTGGTCTATGGCTGAAAAACATGAGGTTCTAGAACTTCACCAACAATGGATAAAATCACTTGCCTCATCTTGCCAATCAGTGTTTAAAATTTGAACATGTTGGATAACAATTAAAGAATAAGCTATTTTCATGTTTATAAAATTTTCATCATTCATGTGTCTTCTTTTGGATTGACTTTTCTTATTCTATTGTTTTTTGTTCTTTTGTATATTTGTATTGATTCCTTCTGCCAAAAGTATTGGAAATAGTCATCAAAGATTTTAGTCAAATTTTTCAATTCTTTCTTCACATTTAGTATATAGTTCTGAGGTTTTGTTTTTGTTTTTGTTTTTTTTTTCCCAGTTCCAGTTCATTTACTGTCTACATAGGCTCCCTGTGTGACAGTGGTTTCAATTTCTCATCTTAGATTTCACTCTGCTGGGATCTAAGCTGTTCTTAGGCCACATATAAGAAAAAAGAATGAGGCTTCATGGTAGTTGTTGGAAAAAATAATGAAAGAGAAACTTTCCAGGGATGGCAAGACACTGGGATAAAAACAGAAGTGAGGTAGTAAGGGAGACAGAATTAGTGAGCAGGAAAGGGCAGAAATAACAGAAGAAGAGGTAGAGACAAAGTGCTCACATGGGGATCAGTTTTCAACAGATAGGGAAGGTTTCTGAACTGCTTCCCTCATATGGCACTGCTCAAGTGAGGAGTGGTCCCATTATGATGGAGTATTTCCAATCTCGCTGACTATTGGATTGTGATGTTAATTTCATGCACCATTTCCTCTCAAAAAATAAAATGTAGGATAAATAAATTTCATGAGACTATAAAAAAATCCCGGCACTTGACTAAGTATCTTTATTTTTCATATATTAAATATGCTACATATATAAGACAGTACCTCATTTGTATCAGTCCCAAGAGTATATTCTAGATAATTATTTTGAAAATTGAATGCTTGAATCAGGTGATGTGCAAACATGTCCATCTTTTCTTGCTTTCTTCAACAGAATACACAGGCTATTAACAAACTTTTTTTTTAACAAATATCAAGTATTTCAGTTATAGTTTCAGTGGTTACTGTGCTATGATTTTCTTTGTAGCACTTTGGATTTCTTTTGCTGTGCTCTCCCTAGAACACTGTACTTAATTTGGTGGACTCTTATTCAATGTTCTATCATTTCGCTTAGCTCATGTCCCTAGAGAATGTGATGGTTAATTCTTTTTACAGGTGTGACTATAGAGGCCTAGGTCATCAAGGAATGCACAGCTGTGTTCTAGAGGAGCGAAGTTTCCACAAATCTAACCTTCACATAACTCAAGTAAGACTGTGACATTTTATTACAATTGTCCTTGACTGACTCTGTGAGACCAGAAAAACTGAGGTCAATAAAGATTTTATTTTTGTACTGGAACCCTTTGGGACTTCGAACTTCACCCCAACCCCCAAGAAAAGCCAGGAGCCTCGAGGCCCCTTTGAGGGGAAGTATTAGTTAATGGAAAAACCCAAGATACACAAAACTGATGACTGCCCCCTATACCCCCTCCCCCGCTCCCGTGGCTACACAAAAAATGTTGACCACTTAACTTCCCCTATATATTAAGTAACAATGGACCAATCAAATGTTTGTCCAGACAGCCCCTGTGGTAAGCAAAGGGGTCAGCAGATGTCCCGAGGACGTGACCAAGGGACAGTTACTATGGTAGAACAACCCCCACCTCAGGCAATACAGCCAATCAGAAAATAACAGCTAAGCTTTACCTAACTTTAGCCAATTGGGATATAGAATAAGCAATTTTGTACTTTGATATCCCGTCCAGCGGGATACGAACGGTGGTCTCTGATAAACCTGGAGGAGAGGAATGGAAGGAACAAGAGACGTGAGAAATGACAGCAAGACAGGCTTTCTGATCAAGCTGCGAGTTTATTGATTTTTTAGGAGAGGTTATATAGCAATCGGGCAAAAGGCGGGGAGGGAAGGTGTCAGGAAACTCCTGTTCTGCTGGAATTCAGATCCGGAGCCATCCCTAGCTAATGAGTAAATACTGAGGGTCTGTGATTATTGACTAACAAAGGAAGTGTTAATTGTCTCTGGAGCCTGGTTCCTGCAGGTCTGTCTCACTAGAAGATAAGATACCAGGTTAATCTCCTAGGCCCAGAATTTACCCTGCAGGAGTGTAAAATGGCTGTAAACAAAAATACAGATCTCAAAATACAGGTCTTTGCTTCTGGCACTTTGAAACTATAATCTTGTGACTGCTTTGTAGTTTTTGTCTTTAAAAACCCCTTACAATAGCAAATGTGGGTCCTCCTCCCTCCATCTGCAGGGGACCCATGGTACTCATATACAATAAACAAAACCTTGCTTTTGCATTTGGAAGAGTGTGGCTCCGTGATTGTCTTCTTGGGGGGGTCTCAGGACTTAGGCACGACAACTTGGCTTACAAAATTTTAAGTCAGCATCAATTCACTACCTATCTCTCAAAACTAATTTAAACAAGTTGGTGTAGTGATGTACACATTTAATCCCAACATCCAGGAGTTAGAAACAGGATGATTAGGAGTTCAAGGCCAGCTTGAACTGTGTATGTATGGCCATAATTCTCAGTCTCAAAAACCAAATCAAACAAACGAAAAAATAACTGCTTTGATATGTGGCTCAGTACTTTTGCTGAACTGAAGACAATTTCCCGAAGGAACATGATTTTGTCCCAGTTCTGCTGTCTAGTAAAGCAATAAAATATTACTTACTCATTTTTTTCAATGTCTATGTTTATGTAAGCTATGAACACTTTATTGTTTAGCTATTTAGAGGAATATTCACTAACTTCTCATTCACACTTAAACCTCTAATATATAGCTCAATAAATACACTAAAAACCTCAGTTAAATAGATATTTCTTGAACACTAACACTGAGCTGGACCTATTCATCTCTTAATTAAAACACCCAATCACTAATGAATTAATTGTGTATTTAGTACCTGGGAGTTATACATTTATAATTTTGAGACATAAAATTAGAAAATGAGGTAGCTAATGTAAGCTCATTATCTTGGTGTTTTATTAACTCCATGCCAGCAATTCTCTTGTTAAGATATAAACACGTGAAACTTGTGGCATATTTATAGTAGTTGGAAAATGGATAATTTCATGCCATGGCTGTATTTTACAAAGGCCCCCTGAATACCTGATCCTAAAACCTATTTCTACTCAAAACTGAATGTTTTAAAAACAACTAACCAGAAAAACAAAGGGAAGAAAGAGAAGTAATGGCAATTGTAGTCCCTTTAAAATTGACTGTGCTAACTCCAGGGAATGTCAACCAAAGCAGCATTTAGAGTAAGTAACCAGAAGAATTTTTGGTAAATACCTACTTACAAGCCAAACCCTATTCTAAACACTTTGTATAAAAATGACTTTAATCTTAAGTGTGGCATTTCAAAATGTGAACTCTATTGTTAGAAAAGTCAGTTGTGATCAAAAAGTCATAGCAATATGAAAAAACTAGTTATTAATAATATCAAAATATTTCTCCTTTCTATTTTAGAATTATGAAATACATTGTTTGTAATGTTTATGCAGATTTTCCTTATCAATTTCTGATTGACATATGGACAAAGTAAGCTTGCCAAAGAATGCCAAGCTCTGAACATGGTCTAGAATTTCTCTAATTATCTTCAAAATAAAAACTTCAAAATAAAAAACAGGAGTAAGCTAAGAAACCTGGTTTAATGATGGGATTACTTAACACCACCTCAAGTTATTTTAGAAGGCTCAAAGAAAGCAGATTATAGTGATCAATTCCTGCAGAGTCAAGGTTGATCTAAATTAGGCCTAACAATATTTCTTTGAGCTTTCTTTCTCTTTTTCCATTTGTTGTGTAAACATGGACTTCTTAAGTAGGTTACATGTGTATGAGCAGAAGTAGGTACTGAAATAAATGAACAATGACATTTTGATGACAACAAATAACATGTGGTTATAATCTTTGACATCAATTAATGCAGTAATATTAGGAAGACTCAGCCGGGCAGTGGTGGCTCATGCCTTTAATCCCAGCACTTGGTCGGTTTAGGCAGGGAGATCTCTGTGAGTCAACCTGATCTACAAGAGCTAGTTCCAGGCCAGGCTCCAAAGCTATAGGGAACCTGAACTGAGAAAAGTGTTCCTGCCTTGTTTTGTTTTTCCACAACAAAATGACAAAAACTGTTTCTACTAGCTACTAGGTTTTCTATGTTGGAGTCTTGGTTGAGAAATGCCCCAGTCTCTAGTGTCATCCTAGGCCTTGATAATTTGGCTTCCAGGTCAAGAAGTAAATTCTGTCACCTTGCCCCTTTACTCAGGTATTCTTAGAACTTGCTTTTGCTTTTGCTACACAATAGAATTGACACACGGACAGGAAAGCCAATTTTTAAGAGGAGCTATAGACTGTCACTGTTTTTTTTATTTTTTTTTTAACTAGCTCTTGTAGACCAGGTTGGCCTCGAACTCACAGAGATCTGCTTGCCTATGCCTCCCAAGTGCTAGAATTAAAGGTGTGCATCACCACTGCCCAGCTGTCACTGCTTTTTTAAAAACTTGCTTATTCTTTGACAGTTTTACACATGTATATAATGAATTTTAGATCATTTGACATCTCATCCATCCTATCTATTTTGATGAAAGTTTCTTTTTCCCTTTCTAATTTCTTGTCTTTTCTGTTGTTGCTTTTGGTTTTTGGGTTTGTTTTTTATTTTTTTCTGGGTTTTTTGTTGGTTTATTTGTTTTGTTTTGAATGACTGAACTTAATTATGATGATATGCATGAGCATTGGTAGGAAATTACATGCTGGAGTATACACAACTTTTCAGTGGTTATGACATCACAGAAAATGATAGCTGTTCCCCCAGTAACCATTCACTGCTAATAGTCTCTCAGGAAAAACTGGGACTGTCCCATACCTATGATGAAATATTGTGTTGACCTTGGGAAGGTAACTAGAGCTGCAGTGAGTTTATAGGTATAACAGCCACATCATGTCCCAAAGATATTTCTTAGAAGCTACCTCTATCTTCTACTTACCCTCTTTCTGTCCCCACTACCATGGGGTTTTCTGATGCAGGAAGGAGTTGATATAAATGTCCCATTTTGGAGTATAACTGCTTTCTTTATGACCAACCATGTAAATGAATTTTGTCCAGGCTGCTGTTCAGTAAGAGAATGAATAGGATGCAATGAGTTGTCCTTAGTGAGATCCCATAAGATCATGTGAACTTCAGCAGAAGAAGCAAACCTCATTGACTGAGGCAAAATAAGAACTATGCATCTGAGCTCAGCCCAGATTACTGATCTGCAAAACTGAGAGATAAGTTAAAGTTGTTGTTTTGGAATATTTTTATGACATAGTACTAGGAAAACAATAAATCAAAAATTAGGTAGAATAGGATTCTGCGGTTTTCATGGAACCTGGAAGTAAAGAAGGCTTCCCATTGTCATAGCACTGCATTCATTCACCACATGACTAATAAGTGCTTGATATAAACACACTTAAACCTATCAATTTGCAAACAGTTAAATTGAAGACCATAGCTGCAATAAACATTTTATTAAAAATATTAAAGAAGAAAAGAATTATGTAATCTTCTATCCAATATCTCTCTATATCCAGGGAAAAGGATTCACTGAAATATTAGTCTATATACACTTTAAAGATATGATAAGACTTGTCTTAATAAATAGAATTTCATAAATCAAAGCAGTTTCTTAGGGAAAATAAAGAATAATATTTAACAGCACAAATTTGAGGTTATAGATTTTATCTTACTATTCTCTTGCTTGAAATAATCACCAACTGATATTTCAGAAAGCTTTAAAATAAGCAGGCTTTTTTTTTACCCTAAGTTGGAAGCTAGTAACCTCAGATACCACACTATTAACTTTATCTACATTTAATAAGGGACTTGTTTGCAAATCATCATACTTATAGAAATGCTCCAGAGCCCCGAGACATCACCACTTGGTATAAGCATGGTTTTATCTATCAAGACACAAATAGCATAAGTTGAAGGCCATAGCAACAATAAAGCTTTTATGAAAAATCCTAAAAGAGAAAAAGAAACATACATCATCTTGAAAAGAAGAGGACTCTACAAGACAGTTTACTACAGATGCAAGGAAAATGCCATATTAAATCAAATTCAGGATGTTATTCAATAGGACAATGATACGAGGAAAGAGCAGGCCAGCTTGGAAACAAAACGAAACCAGATGAGACATAAAGTCAATATGCGGAGATGAAGAAAGCATCTTCGTGAGATAGGGAAAGATTGCAATAAAACTAAAATTGCAGAAGTTTGGGTAAAATGCACACAGGATTTACTGGGGAAAGTTACTGACTTGAAAAAAAAATGTAATTAAGAGGTAAAAACCTGAAGAATTTTTCCCAGAATGAAGAGAGGGAAATAAGAGAAGAGATGACAATGGGGTGAATTTAAGAAAACATTTGTGAGCCGGGCGGTGGTGGTGCACGCCTGGTCTACAGAGCTAGTTCCAGAACAGGCTCCAAAGCCACAGAGAAACCCTGTCTCGAAAAACCAAAAAAAAAAAAAAAAAGAAAAGAAAAAGAAAACATTTGTGGAACACTTAATCCATGCCAAGATATTCCTATGATAGGTCAAGCCGCATCTTACCTCTATACTGTCCACAATGTCTAAAATGTCATATCTGCATAGACAGGAAGCCTCAGACAGTGCACTGTGCGGTGAGAATATCAATAGTCAAGGTGTAACACAGGGCAAGGTGGTCTTATTCCACAACCCACGCTTTCAACACAGATATGCTGCTGCTGCTGCTGCTGCTGCTGCTGCTTTGCTGCCTGGAGAGGAACGAACATTAACAAGAAGAGATTCAGATGCCTTAGACAAATAAAATAAAATAAAAGTCCGCATAAGTAATTAAAGAAAACTACTCACTGAATGATAAACAGTATTAGGTTACTATAAGAACCAGACTTGAATAAAAGAATAAAACAAAAAAATTGGACTCAATGTGTCATCTCAGACACACACACACACCGAAGCACTGAAGACATGAAGTATGGTCAGGAATGTGTTGGAAAGCATATTATATATGCAGATGATTTGGTTGGAAAGAGAAAAATGAGACTTGGGTATGATCACATTTCATTGTATAGAAATATAAAATTCTCAAGAAACAAAACTGCAAAAAAAAAAGTTTATCTTCTATATAACAAAAATAGTGTATGTTCTCCAACAATAAAGGGCTGATGAAAAGCTAGCAAAGAAACAGAACTAAAGCAAGCAGTGGTAGAGAAATGAGGACAATTTGCCAAAACATATATCAAATTTCCATTCAGTTATTAATTGGGTACGTGTCCAGTTATAGGAGCTTGCCATTACATAGCATAGGCAATGCAAGCCAGCATAGTATGCAAACATGTAATTTTAGCACTCCAGAAACTGAGGCAAAAGATTTGGGGGAATTCAAGGCCAGTCTGTTCTAGGCAGTGAGTTCTCTGTCTGTCCTGGCCATGCCTTAAAATTTTCTCCAGATAAAAGCAAAAATAAAACATAGATAATTTGATAAAGAATTTGTGGTTTGAAAGAAGTACTAATGTTAAACCATTAAATACACTGCCTTCTAAGAATATTCCAACAACAAGGATGGAATTGACAACAATCTGAAACTGAATCATAAATAATATAAATCAACAGAAAACATTTTGAATTCCAAAGATCAGGTTGTGAATACTTAAAACAAAATGTGCGTGCACACATGCGTGTGTATGTGTGTGTGTGTGTGTGTGTGTGTGTGTGTGTGTGTGCGCGCGCACGCGTGTGTGTGTAGGCAGAGAGGCACAAAGTAGTAAAACTGCTTATATTGTAAAGATATAAAATAGCAATTACAAAATAAACTTTGAAATGAACAAAGACATCATAGAAAATTGCTAGAATACCTGACTTAGAATAACATTAAAAAGTCCATCTCATTGATATGAGTTTTAAAGAAGGAAGAAGTTGAACTCAACTAAGATAATGATAACATGGGAAAGAAAGAAGGAATCTTATGCTCTACAGTGAGCTAGTGGGAAGGAATTTTAATGGGTGGTATCAGTCAATGCACTGATGAATTTAAATTTTGAATTAATCAAAATGTGCTAAACTTGTGGAAATTGAGGCCTAGTTGAACAAATGTGCATACTAGGAGTCTGGCTTTGAAGGATGTGAGTTAACTCAGTGAACAGCTTTGTTTTCCACACATTCTCCCCATTAGGATGCTCTGTCTTTCCAGAAAGCCAAAACAATGAAGCATAAGAATTTTGTTCTGAGACCTCTGAACCTGTGAACCAAAGCAAAATTTTCCTCCTTGTGTTGTTTCAGTCATTTATCACAGGGCAGGGCAGTCCAAATAACAAAAAGGCAATCCCTGGCTATGAAAAATACTAGAGCATTGAAGATTCACACCACCAAAAAATTATTTACACTTGAAAGTTTTCTAGAATTCATGCTCAAAAAATATGTTTCATAAAGGACATAAGTAGCTGCTAGAAAGAAGCCTATCAAAAGTTTAAATGAGCTAAGGAAAAATTAAACTGTGAAGACCAAAACTTTATTTCAAACATACCAGGCTATACACAAGAATGAGTGCATGAGGGGGAGTAGTGGCAACAGAAATGATAGGCTAAGCAACTAAGGGTAAGAAGTAAAATTGCTTTTGTAACCTTTGGTTAAAATGCTTGCTTCCACAAATGACTTTTTAAAAAAGAAATCACCTTAAGCAACTCTCCTCAAAACATTAATCCTCATGTAGAACACATACAGAGCCTCTGTACCAGAAGGGTTCTTTGTTTTATCACACAATAACCATTGCATTAGGCACAGATGCATCATAGGCCCAAATGATGCACAGCACCAAATTAATTGAATTTTATCTAGTCATTTAGTTGACTAAATATTGATGTGTCAGATTACTGTCTTCCTGTCCTGGGTTAGGAGTTCTGAGCTTGACAACTACATAGTATCGTATGATGAAAACTGACTGGCAAGTATATAGGGTGAGAAATAAGAATCTCAGAAAGCCCTTTAAAAATATTCCACAAGATGAGTAGGCTGTAAGTACTGAGACATTTCAAGATTTCTTTCGAAGCTGATCACAAACCTTAGCATGGTAAGTTAGTATATAAAGGTAAACCAATGTTTGTGGCATTGATGTTGAATGTTGAGAGAGGATAATGTTCCTGTCTAATCTGGCAGAGCACTGCTGTTTGAAATCTGTTTCAGCTCTTAATTACATGACCCTGAATTCAATGGCATACCATGTTCCTGTTTGCTTTGTATTATCCACTTTATCCATGTTAGCAGATGTAATAAAACACATGGCCTTTTTGAATTTGTATTAAATAATATGGATCCTGGACTACTGGTATACCACACAAAAAATTATAGACAAGAGACTGAGATATCAGTGATTAAGAGCACTTGTTGCTCTTCCAGAGGACCCACATGACAGCTCACAGTCATCTGTAATTCCAGTCCAGAGGAACCAAGGCCCTTTTATTGCCTTTGTAAGTATTAGGCATGTAAATGGTACACTGACATATAAACACGCAGTTCACCCATACACTTAAAAATAAGTAAAATGTCATAAATTTAAGTAATGTAAAGTCAATAGACACAGTTCTCTAATTAGCAACCAACTTCTTTCCCATCAATCTCTCTGGTCTAGCTTGGAAGCTGCTTTATAGCTGCTGCCAGGCTCCATTGTCCATTCCTGCAGGAAGTTTGCACTGGAAAGGTTCAGGAGTCTCCATCACAGTCAATACCTGTAATACCTGAAGTCAGCAGTGAGAAGTAAACATCTATTGCATCCTGTTCCATCATGATAAATCCCTGCTTACTCCTATCTACAGCATTTGATCTGCTTTCTGCTCTGTAGGAGAAAGATCAGGTGACCGACTTGAAAAATGAATGCATATATCTTGGGCTCACACATCAATATGTCATGAGAACACTAAGAGGTTCCCAGTGCAATTTGAATAGTTAACATGACTGGGGAACATGAAATTAACTTCCTAGATTCTTTCAACATTGACAATGAAGGGATAAGTACAGAGTTTTTTTTTTTTTCTACTATCATAGAAGTAATGATGTCTGCTGTTAGCACTGTTGTCATCTGTACTGGATGAAAATATTCTGGACAACTGGTATACCAGGCAACAAATTATAGTTATTTGGAGCATACCAATTGATGTCCAGTGCCAAGTGGTCAGACCTGATAACATTCATGCAGGTTGCATCATTTTATATTTAGAATCATACATGTTTATACATATATATGTATGCAATAACAATAAGTGATTAAAAAGAGACCACTTTTTGGGGTTTTTTTTTTGAGATAGGGTTTTTCTATAACTTTGGAGCCTGTCCTGGTACTAGCTCTTGTAGACCAGGCTGGTCTCGAACTCACAGAGATCGGCCTGCCTTTGCCTCCCGAGTGCTAGGAAAAAGGCATGAACCACCATTACCTGGCAAGACCCCAAATTTGAAAGAGAGTGAGGAAGCAGAGAGGGGAGAGTTAGGGGGAAAAAAGGAGAAATGTTGTAACTAAATTATAATCTCAAATTTGGTTTAAAAGTTCAGGAAATAAAAATGCACCCAGAACATAAACCTTCACAATGAACTAAAAAAAAAAAAAAAGTGCATTTGTAAATTTACCTGCGACTGTATGACACAGTGCTTGATACTGGAGTCACCATAACAATGTAAAGAGGGGCTCAGGAGCCCCACATTGGAGTAATAGTTTGAAGAAGTGAACACAAAAATAATTCAGATCAGCTAGAAAACCGAGCAAGAGCTGACACTGAATAAGCATAATTGAAGAGCATCTGTCAAGCTAGCACATAGCAAAATAGAAGAAATTCCGTAAGTAGGAACATTTGAAAAGTAAAAGATGCAAGGTAGATCATGAACTCTAGAGATGGACATATGGGCAACTGTTGAAAAGAGACTGAAAAGCAGAAGCCATAGAATAAAGTATCAGGCACATGGAAGGGTGGGGCGGTTCACGAAATGATGAATAGAAAAGATTTTCTAAAGCAGGGAAAAGGTAGAAATGGCTCTTTAGTTTCAATTACCTTTGCCCATGCCCTACAGTTAATGTTAGTAAATACTTAGCACAACCTAAAGAATGTAATGCACTATCTCAGCAGCTAGGAAATAAACGTTTCCATTCAATTGTAAAATCTAGGAAACCTGTAACACAAAGTTCTGCCTATCCGACTTAGATGTTTCATTTTCTGGGAAAATATGAGTAATCACTGGATGACTTGTGAGGAGGAAGGCGATTTATAGAGACAAGCTCTTGTGTGCCTGAGGCTGGCCTTAAGTACTTATATAACATAGAAGGACCCATTATCTTCCTGCCTCTAGCTCCAATAGAAGGGATTACAGGAAAGTGTCATCATGTTGACCATACAGAATTCTTGGACAACAGGTTCTTTCCCTGCTTTAAAAATTAGTATTTCTAGGATTAGAGATATGATTCACTGGTTAAGTGTGCTTGTTGTTCTTCCAGAGAATGCGAGGTCAGTTCCCAGCACCTATGTCAGGCAGGTCACAACTGCCTGCAACTCCAATTCCATGGGGATCTGACACACACTTTTGACCTCTGATAGCACTATGGTCATTTGTATAACCACTCCATGCAATACATTCATTATTAAAATAAATCTTTTTAAGAATTGTTTGCTGAGCCTTATTGAGTCAATTGGAAAGGAAATTAAGAATTGTAAAAGTATTAGTAACTTGTTAGTTGTCCAAATTTAGAATAATTCAAACTTAAGTAGCAGAGACAATAAAAGTTAGGAAAAGAAATGAAAGCAAAGGAAAGAGAAACCCAAGATATTTCAATGTGTCTGCGATTCGAATGAATGACCAGAAAGGAAATGACCTGCAAGAGACAAAGCTTGGAACTGAAGTTATGGAAAACTAACAAGGGAGAAATAGGATTGGAAATTTCCAGTGGAGAGATCCATGCATTTCTTCTTCCTGTGATGAACCTATTTGCACGATCCTGGCTCCCCTAATCTCCCTGCCCCTAGCTGCACAGGCATCAGAAGCAACACTTACTGTTAACAGTAGGCTCCAATTCTTACCTGTATTACATTCTGTCCTAGTTGGTAGTTCTTAGTGGCAAGTCTAATTACTACTGTTGCTATTGATGGCCACCTATGCTCCTGTGCAGATCAGCATCGTGCAGTCTCCTTAATAACTTACCACAGGAAAGATGAACCCCAGCCACTTCTCTGTATGGTTAAGTGGGCTTCGTTTTCTTCTCTCTCTTTGTCTTTTTTTTCTTTGTAGCTTAGCAATGAAAAGAAAACTGGTGAAGCTGAAAGGAAATTGAAGCAAAATCCACAGGAGCCTCTTAAATGAAATATCAAGCACAAGCTCCTCAGTATAAGTGGTTCCCACATAGCCATTCACTGTGAACTCCTACGAAGCTGATGCAAAGTGCCCAATGAATTAGACATGCTAGCCCTGAATCAGTCTCGGGGGAAGGATCCTGAATGCAAACACATTTAAGCATCAGAAGATTTTCCCCTTTCCAATGTTCCTTACTACCACGAAATGTTTAAATCCCATGCGTCTTCAATTTGGGAAGGGCCAATAAGGCATGCAGCGGACAATAATAAAACCGGATCTATTTACAAAAGCCAAGTAGGCAATACATCAATAAGCATCATTTTGGATTCTAAACATACACAAATATTATTAGTACCAATAGTAGACTGATTAAATTGCTAAGAAGTGGCAGAGTACTTTAGACCATGTGATTTACAATAAGTGATTCTCAGTTATATGATAAAATTAGAATACCCTTTATTGAATCAGTGAAATGCATGAAAAGTCAGATGTATGAATACATATGTGAATTTCTCTATCTAATAAACCAGCTGGCTCTAACGCAATAATCTTGATAGTTTTCACAGGAAGGCAGAAAGTACAAAAGCAAATAGATTTTCACAGTAAATATAAATGAAGTACATTCGCACTGATAAATGATTCACCTGCTGCAGTATGTGATTAGGAAAATATAAGCACACACATACAGTCTTGGCTGTGGAAGTGGTAAAACAGAATGAACTCTTAGATAATGTTCTTTTGGGTAAAAAAGCTGAATTAAAGCAAGTTACTTCTTTTACTATATAAATAGTGATATGCTTATTTAGGGTCTCATAAAAGGGGAATCAATATAATGTAGGTGTCTTAAAGACATAGATAACCAAAAAAGAATTTTGAACATTAATTTTGTATCAGTAATTAGCTTGCTGGTCAACAGCTCATGACACTGACAATAAACTTTACTTATGTCAGTAGCAAAAATATTAGTAAAAATGACAAGTAGAAAATTAGACCTAAGGTAAAAGAAAGATAAGACTGGTAAATAAAGCAGATAAGAATTGTTTGACCAGAGGAAGTTGCTTGAGAGAATCTGAGAATCCTTGTCGCTTAGGTGTTTGGGATTTTGAAAGAGTAATTCTCAATTTTTCTCTTTATTTTTGCACCTTTTGCTCACAAACTAGTTCATAACCCACTGTTTTGTGAAATTACAAGTACCATGGCCAAGAACAAAAACTTATATACTGAATATAAGCTAAAATGTTTCAAACTCCAATTCTTTCCATCTTGTTACACATTTAACTCTCTACAATCTTCAAGATACCGGCAATTATTTGTTTATGTAACCATTTTGAACTTGCACTCTTGAACTGAACTATTTAATTCATTTCTTTGGAAAATTATATTTAACACAAAATGTTCATTAAACATGATATTTCCAAAGCAAGGCTTAGTGGGAGGCTGAAGCAGAAGAATTGCCTTGAGTTTAGTCCAGCTTGCAATACACCCGAATAGCACTTTCATAATAGAAAAACAAATCTCTCAGCCTACAAACTTTGCCCTTTCTGGTTTGTCCTGTATTTAGTTCCACATAACCTTATACTTACTATAAAGTTTGCCATTTTCATTGCCGACCACGGTACCTGTAAATACACAGGACAGGTATATGAAAGGGTAGATCAAAATTCAAATGGGAAGCAGATGTATAACATGTTACAAAAATCCAAGTCTCATTTATTGACGAAATAAAAATAATACATGAGAAGATGGAGTATGATAGAATTACAATACACAGGACATGAGTCCCAGGCAAGCAGGTGACAGGGTATTTGTATCCAAAGGACTAGGGAAGCTAGAAAATAATACAGGTGTCTTCTACAAAAGATGCAGTCATCCTGACTTGACCCCTAAGAGAGATGTTCCCAGAAACAAAGATGATTCTGACTCTACCCCTTTCCTCGTTTATAGCTCCTGATAAAGCTCCTCACTGGGATAAATAACCCAAAAGCTAGGAAACACAGGAACATTGCTGATATAACTGAGTAGGTCAGCTTCCTGGACATGGCAGTGCAAGCTAGAAAATGACTTTGGAAGAGTAATGAAAATTCCTCATGTCGGGTCAAAATGCATCCCTCTTGTTATCCCTAGAGATGCCTGAACACACTCATAATACCAAGATGGCCAGCCTATAGAGACATCTACAGGAGAATCCTCTTTATTAAATATGGAAATGCAGCAATTCTCTCTCGGGCTAATTTTTTTTCCTTACCAGAAGATTACTGGTAGTTCTTTGGAGTTTAACGTTAATGTTAATGAGATTATTAATTGGACATTGAAAGTAAACCCGCATTTCTTGTGATGAGAGGAAAATTACCAGCAGCACACTTTCAAAGTATCGCCTCTGACTTCACCAAAGCTAATGGTACATGAACTGTCTTTCACTGTTCTCTAGACACTGCTAGTTAAAGCCAATTATCCACCTTCTCACAGACAAGCCTTTAATAAGTGCTCTGATCAGTCAGTGCGAAATCCATTGTCTAAATAATTGGGACTGTTTAAAAACAAGGTGCGAAAGACAGGGCTACTTCAATATGCATTGCCATGCATATTATTTTTGTCACATCTAGCATTTGATGTAATTCGTTTTCTTTCTCTATTTGAAGCATTTCTGCAAAAGATTAACATACACAAATGATTGAAATTACATTATGTCCCAAAGTTTCTGTAAAGGGAAATCAGTATACAAAACATTACTAAAATTAATGAAAGACATCTTAATTTGCATTGTTCCTTAACATTTACATAGAAATGGAGATAGAGCACTAAGTGCCTGTGTTTGTTCCTGTAACATAATAAGGCTTCAAGTAATTATTTTGTGTTTGGATGGTAGTATAATGTTCTGCTTTAATGTGTGTGTGTGTGTGTGTGTGTGTGTGTGTGTACTTTTCCAAATATTCTACACAACTTTATTATCTTCTCACAGTAAGAAATTGAGTTCTCATATTTGGAATACAAAATTATTGTCTGTGTATTTCTCTAGCCATTGGAATTTAAAATGGATATTTACATCATTAATTAGTTTATTACTCACTTTTATTAAGCCTACTATCTTAAAGTAAATCATTTAAAATCACACAGTAAAAGCAGCATGGTTTTCTCTCCAGATAAATGATTATTTCCTATGAGAAGCCTGCTACTCTGCTATCTGTCCTCAGGTGAGTGATGGGACTTGAGACTGTCATTTCATGACCCAGCTGAGCAGGGATGTTAAATGGATGACTGTTTATTATGACAGTTATATTCTACTAACATCTTATGTAAAATGGTGATATAAGTTTATAAGCTCAACTTTTTACTCTCTGAAGTTGGCAAAGACATTTTTAAAAGGTCAGAAAAATGAAAACAATTCTATTAACTATTTCAATAAGATATTATCCAGATAGAACCAGATGGAGAAAATTTTTTTCACAGCATGAAATTTCTAGCTTTCTCATCAGTAAATGATATTGTTGAATCATTCAAATCTCTGACTCACTAATGTGTTTCCACTTCCCTCCCATGGGATACATTCTCTCTACTTTCTTCATCTTGTGTGGTACCTAGAAGGCTGATTTGTATGAGTTTCAAAATCCCAACTTTTGACCTATCACTTCTGGAACAAGGTCATTCCTTCACTGTTCTCTATCTTTTAGAAGCAATTTTATGGGAACCAAAATCCTCTCTTCAAAACTATGATTCCTATCTGGTGGTTCTTCTTCGTATGCCTATATCTTTGCTTTTAACATAATCATTCCTTTTTTTTTCTTGCCCTTTCAGGTTTGCTGATAGTCCCAGATTCTAATCCCAAAATACTTCCTCATCTCTTGTTGATTCTCTTAAACTTGTCCAACTTGAAACAGTTTTCTCATTAAACTCACTTTAATTACCCTTTCTCAGTACACCATCTGTTTCTTGACAGTTCCTGACTGATAGAGTCCTTATACCTGAAACCTATCACAAATTCCTTTGGGGGACAAACCAAATTTTATATGAATCTTTTCATCTCTGTACTTTCCCCAAAATATTCTCTTAGTGAAAGTTATAATCTAATTATCATACATTGCTTTAAGTGCCTCCAGCTATTTCTCCTTTCCAAACCATTCTCCCTATTGAAACTAGGGTGGTAAATCAAAAATAAACAGATTATTGATCTCCTAATTAATTCCCCCCTTTAAGCCACTGACAACTTGACTTTACTTCAAAACTGGTCAATAAGTTTCTGCACAATGCAGGTCCTGCCTGTTTCCTAGGACTCTTTAGTATACATCAGACACACACACACACTCACTATACAGAAACTTTATACATATCACTATAGCAACCTCCATGCCTATAGTGATTAAGGTCAATTGTTAATTTGTTTGGATTAAGAAGCCATCTAGACATGGCAGTGGGGGCATTTACAGAAAGAATTACTTGAGGAAGGAAAACTAGATGATCTTTTTTCTAGTCACAGTAAAGGAAGATCATGGAGGTCTGAGAAGTTGAAGAGATTGTGAAGAGCTGTAGACAGTCAGGACATGTAAGGGCTGTTGCTAGGCACTCAGGCACACATAGACTGTACTACATCAGTAGTAGGCACACAGAGATCTGCAAAAGGAGGAGAAGGAAGTAAGCTTGCAGGCCTCTAGACACATCGTACGTGCTGATGAAGGCTTAACCAAAGGCTAAAGTCTCTAACCCCAAGGCCATATTTATATAGAAACCACCCAAAAGTGGCATTCTGCCAGGAATAGTTACATAACTGATTATATAACTTTACTTTGGGGATTTCCCCAGGCATCCAGGATAGGTCATTTTATGCAGACTCATATCCCAGTGGATGTCCAATGCCAGCTTTGGTTTAGCTGAATCATACTTGATATCCACATTGTCATTGCATTATCTAAACTTAAACTTTCCCTTATGGCCTTCTCTTTCCAAAAAAAGACTCACCCTGAATGTAACTGGAAAACTGATGAAAAAGGAGAAAGAGTAAGGATATGGCCACCTGAGCACCAACCTTCATCTTGAACTGAGTCCTGTCAACATGCTATAACTAGCTGCCACTGCTCCAAAAGATAAAGAGCAGTCACACGATCCTTCCTTGATGTACTAGATTTCTTTGAACCCATAAGACAAACTAAATTATTCCTGCCTTGAGCTGCTTTTGACAAGCATTTGGTAGAGCAGCAAGAAAAGTAATCCATACAATAGCACACCACTTGTACCATCCCATGCAGGCTACCTCCTTCCCTCAATCTTCAAATGGGGCGCTGAGTACACTACACTAAACAGCATCCTCAGCCCATCTTCCTTGCCAACTCTCTCTAATCCTTTTAGGACTTAGTGGAAGCCTCTTAAGAAAGTCATTTCTGACAGTGTCAGAAAGAAAGGAAGAAAAACAGAATTAAAGAAAGAAAGAAAGAAAGAAAGAAAGAAAGAAAGAAAGAAAGAAAGAAAGAAAGAAAGAAAGAAAGAAAGAAAGAAGTAGGAGGTGGGACAGATAGAAAGGAAAAAAGGAAGGAAGGAAGGAAGGAAGGAAGGAAGGAAAAAAGAAAGGAAGGAGGAAGGAAGGAAGGGAAGGAGGGAGGAAGGAAGGGAGGGATGGAAGGAGAGAGGGAGAGAGGCAGGGAGGGAGGGAAGTAGAAGGAAGGGAGGGAGGGAGGACAGATAATGTCTTCTCATCTTCAATTCTATCAGAATATACTTCCTTCCCAACTAGAAGAATAAATATTTTGAAGTTCCAGTTCACTGTTCATATTATATGGTTTCAAATTAATTTCTACCATTTTCCCTGATAATTTTGAGCAAATGCGTTATGTGTGTTCAATAATCTGTAAACTTAAGCTAATAAATATTATTTATGTGTTTTTATTTGTGGGAGAATTTTACTGTATCTTTTTAGTATATATGAAACATTAGGAGACATTCTGGGTAATCAGGCAACATATTGTTTAATTTACAGGTACCTTGTCTACTGAAGGAGAGGCCCTTCTTTCTACTAGTCACATAATCATCTTGATTGCTCAGTTTCTACAGCAGAAAACAAACTCCTTAAGTCCTCTTTGGCAGTATACATTAATGAGTGGTATGAAAATGAATGAATTTCCTTCTCTCCTGAGCCTATTTTATTTACAAAAGATTTATGATAAGATTCTGCCTGGATCTGAATTTCTTAAAGAAATACTTTTCTGAAAAACTGCCATATTGATCTTCAAAGCGGCTGTATTAGTTTGCACTCCCACCAGCAGTGGAGAGTGTTTCTGTTATTCCACGTCCTCTCCAGGAGAGGCTGTTATCAGTGTTTTTGATTGTAACCATTGTGACAGGTGTAAGACAATACCTCAGACTCATTTTGATTTGCATTTCTCTGATGACTAAGGATGTTGAGCAATTCCTTAAATGTCTTTCAGCCATTTGAGATTCTTCTGTTGAGAATTCTCTGTTTAGATCTGTATCCCATTTTTAAAATTGGATTATTTGGTATTTTGATGTTTAGTTTCTTGAGTTCTTTCTATATTTTAGATATCAGCCCTCTGTGAGATGTGGGGTTGTTGAAGAACTTTTCTCATTCTGGAGACTGCCATTTTGTGTTATTGACCATGTCCTTTGCCTTACAGAAGCTTTTCAGTTTTAGAAGGTTTCCGTTTATTAAGTGTTAATCTCAGTGTCTGTGCTACTGGAGAATCAATCTACCTCAAGACCTAGCTATACCAAAGCATATATCCAAAGCATACTCAGTCACACCACAAAGCCACTTATTCAACTATGTTCACAGCAGTATTTTTCTTAATAGCCAGAACATTGAAACAACCTGGATGCCCCTCAGCCAAAGAATGGATAAGAAAAATGAGATACATTTATACAATGAAGTATTACTTAGCTGTAAAAAATGACCTCATGAAATGTGCAGGCAAATGAATGGAACTAGAAAAAAATGTGAGTGCAGTAACCCAGACTCAGAAAGACAAACATGATATGTACTCACTCATAAACAGACATTAGGAGTAAAATATAGGATAACCACCTACAATTCATAGCCCCAGAGATAACAAGGAGGACCCAAAGAGGGTTGTATGGATTTCCCCAGGAAGGAGAAATAGAAGGGATCTCCTGGGTAAACTGGAGGTGGGGGTGGGGAGTTGGAGGGATGGGAACTTGAGGGAGCTAGTTGGGTAAAGTGGGTGCTGGAGGTGGGTTGAAGGCAGGACAGTAGGGGAGAGAAGCCATCTTGATAAAGGACCATTTCAGGGATAGGGAGAAATCTGGTGCCAGGGAAACTGACAGAGAAACCTCAGAAATTCACAAGGATAAACCCAGCTAAGCCTCCTAGAAATAGTTTAGAGGGTGTCTGAATTTGCCATTTACTGTAATCAGATTGATGACTGCCCTAATTGTCATCAGAGATACTCTATCCAGTAACTGATGGAAGCGGCCAAGTACTAGACTGAGCTCCTCAAGTCTTGCTGAAGAAATGGAGGAGGGATTGTTGGAGGCAGGGATCATGATGGGGAACTCACAGAGACAGAAGACATGAGCTCATGGGAGCTCATGAACCCTGGAGCAACAGTTAGGAGCCTCCATGGGACTGACCTAGGCCCGCTGCATGTGGGAGTCAGTTGTGTAGCTTGGTATCTTTGTTTGGCTCCCAGAAATGGGATCAGACTCTGTTTCTGGTACTTAACTGACTTTTAGGAACCTGTCCCAAATGCTAACTGACTTTGTCTAGTCTTGATACAAAAGGAAGAACTTGGTCCTACCTTTATTTGATGTGCCATGCTTTGTTCAAGCCCATTGGAGGCCTGACCCTTTCTGAATGAAGATGGAGGAGGAATGGAATGGGAAGGGGTAGATGGGAAGGGAAGGAGAGACTAGGAGAAGAGGAAGGAGGGGAAACTGTGGCCAGTATGTAAAATAAATGAGAAAGATGGTATTTGGACAAAATAAAGTATATTAAAAAGAAAATACTTTCCCCAAAATGACTACCCTTTGGAAATTGTAAGGATCAGAGAAAGTTTCTTTGGAGCTAGCTTTTCCTGAGGAGATGTGAATGACCATCTATTCACCCTAGATAGAACACCAATGACAGACCAAAGTAATGATTCTTCCAAGGTCAAACTCAGTTAAGCAATAAGGATGTTGAACTTACTTACAGAGCATGGGTGGGGACTATTTGCAGATGAGCTAAAGCAACTACATCACTATTAGGTCCCAGGCTATCATGGATTATGAACTCAGGGAATATGCACCACAGAGTCCAACATTTAGTTAGTGTTCTACTCCCTATGTAGCACCTCCCAAGATCTTTGTAGCTGGTAGCTGATGGGAGAAAATGATGTCTGTAATGCATGCGAAGGTCCTCTGACCCGACCTTTCCTTTCTTCTTTCTGGTAGGACATCTCAGGAGTTTTATTGTCATCATCATAGATATGGCTACATCTGTGTTATATACCATCACCATAGATATAGCTACATATGGGTTCATAGCATCACCATAGATATAGTTACATATATGTTATATACCACCACCATAGATACAGCTACATATGTGTTATGTACCATCACCACAGATATATATATATATTATTGCCACAGATATAGCTATATATGTGTTACATAGAATGACAATAGATATAGTTATATATGTGTTTTCCTGGTCAATGACTTGTCATGACTACCTATCTGAGATAGTCCCTACTTAAATATGGCAATTTTGGTATGTTTTCAGAAAAAAGCCATACTACAGCAGTTCCTTTCCCCGTAAGACTCAAAGGAAAACCTATAATTTTCTTTGATAAAAACACTGGTTCTCATGACTGAATTAAATTGATTTCAACTATTTTTTTTTAATTTTAGCTTACTTTTCTCTGATTCAGATAAACTGCCCAGATAATAAGAAATCACACATTTGAAGTCTTGGTTAATATTTAAAGAGTGTTTTTCTAGGAGTTTTATGTTGATTTAGAAGTATGTCAGAATATTATTTTCTTACAATGCAATGAATAAATTTAAGTTAATATTATAAAATTTTTATTTGACAGGAAGTAAATTCAATGCAGCATGTTATATAGTCCTTTTTATGCCATTTGAAAAAATCATATGTAGTACTGTATTTATATAATTTCTATACCTCTCTCTCCCATATCCAAATTTTCTCGGTTCTCCCCTCTCAAATTCATGATGTCTACTTCCTTAATGTGTGCGTGTGTGTGTGTGTATTTATACATATGTATTTATAAATACAGGGGTCCATTTAATAATGTGTGTGTGTGTTTAAGGATTTTAAGGGTTGTCTTTTTGGGCTTGTGTAACCCATTAGGGGTCTTTTCCCTGTAAGAAACTGAATCATTTTCCCTTATTGATCATTAATAGCCTATAACTCTTTATCTAGGGATGAGGCCTTCTAAGATTTCCCCCATCAAAACTGACTTATCAATTAATATTCTTTGGGTCATCAAATTGTAGAGAATCCACGGATATAGCCAATATATAGAAGATGCTATCTCATAGCAGGCCATTATGGCCCTCTATCACTTGGATTCTCTCCCCTCCTTCAGAAATGTTCCCTGAGACTTAGGTGTAGAAGTTATGTTATAGACATATCAATTGGATCTGGGCACTCCACAATGGCTTGTTCACTGCAGTCTGATCAGCTGTAGCATTCTGTAATAGTCTCTGTCTGGTGAAGAAGGAAGTTTCTTAGATAAGATAGAGAACTACCCTTGTCTGGGTATAAGGATAAGTACTTAGAATACAATTAGAAATTTTATTGGTTTAGAAAATTGGAAGAATAGGCTGTCTTTCAGGTACTATAACTTCACCAGCCACACACAAGTAGTTTGATAGATTTATAGCACTAGGCATGAATTTTTCTTATTGTGTGAGTTTTAAGTCCAATTTGATGATTGTTGGTCATCCCTGACATACAAGTGCCAGTATTGTATTCTAGGAGATATCTTGTCATGCTTGTTATTACTGTGATTCATAGTACTTACAGCTATATAGGAATCAGATTAATTTCTGGTGGTATCAATCTCACACCCCTGTAAATATTATTTTTTTGATATTTAGCATTCCTTTGTTGTCTGTAGTTCTTTGTGTAAGGTTGAAAACTCTTGGACTTTCCATTGTCTATCTTTGCATGTCTACTGTAATTGCCATTATTCAGCTACTACATACATATATTAGCAACAGAAAAAAAGAGGTCATAAATACGAAAGAGAGCAAGAAAGTGTATATGAGAGAGTTAGAAGGGAAAAAAGGAAAGGAAGAAATTATTAATTATCTTATAAATCTCAAAAAACTAAAGAAATACTCATTAAGAAAAGAATGAAACCTTGTCTTAGAACAACAACAAGGAAACCAAGAACAAGCAACTACCCTTCGATTTGCAATGGTGACCTGTTTGTATTATATTCTGGTGCAATAGTTCTATAAATCTGTGGCAGTAACCAACCAAAAACTGCTCAAACTTAAGGACTATTCCATGAGATAGAACCCATCACCAATACAACTCAGATGGACAAGACCCTGATACAAGACAGGCAATAGACCTGGGGGTGGGGAAACAATTACTACTGTTATACTAGAGGAACATAGCAATAAAATGACTCCTACTAGCATTCTTCTACACTCATAGATAAGTGTCTTGCTCGTCCTTCATTAAAGAAGTTTCCTCCTAGAGCAGATGGGAACAAGTATAGAGATCCACAACCAAACAATATGTAGAGAGTGAAATAGCTTGAAACACTCAGTCCCAAATGAGATGTCTTCATCAAATCCCTCCCCTTAGGGTTCAGGGACCCCTGTAGAAGAGGAGATAGAAAGATTGTAAGAACCAGAAGGGATGGAAGACATCAAGGAAACAAGGACATCTAAACCCTGCAGAACCGATGCACCTGAGAACTCATAAAAATTGTGGCAGTATGCACAGCATCTGCCCAGGTCTAAGACAGATGAGGTCTTATTGCTAAGATGGTTGTTGGACACAGATTCCCATTCCTAATCTAGAAACTATCTCCAAATGATAACTATTTGCAAGTGAAAAATTAATTGTCTCCAACAAAGTATCATTGTTCACACAATCATACTTACTGACAGGCTCCATGCCCAGCAGTAGATGGCCAACACAAAATAAACCCAACTGCATTTTTGGAGGTACTGTGTCTCAAAATACCTGGATGAAGCTTTTTGGTTCTCTCCTTACCTTAACAAGTCCTTTGCATATATATTAAAATTTCCATTTTTTTGGGGGGGGGATTCCTATGTGTGTCTCTGCTTTTATATGTGTTTCTTGTGGTTTTATTTTGACTCTTTTTCGACTGTTTGATTTTCTTCCTCCAGTCTGTCTGGCTTTGTTTTACCTTATTTTTAATTTTATTATTTTTCTTTAGATGACTGTTTTCTAAAAAGGGAAAGAAAGGATGTAGATCTGGATGAGGGAAAGTAAGAAGATTCTGGGAAGAGTTCAGGGAAGATAAATAATCAGAATATGTTATATAAAAATATACACTTCCAGTAAAAGAAAATATAAAAATGGATTAATTTAAAATAATAATTTCAAATAATTATAAAAGGAGAATTTTTAAAAGAAGCAGTCAACAAAATATTAGATACAGCCATGAAATGAGAGAGCAAGGGACAACTGGGAGAGTACTAAGTGAGAGAAGTGTTAAGTTACTAAGGACCTGAATAAATGAGGAGCAAAATGGAAAAAAATCATTATCAGATTGTAATTTTTGCTCTATTACATAGTGTTATATTCAAAACAAGAGAAGAGGCTATGGTGTGACTTAGTAATAGGTGGCATAATACATAGTATGCATCAGAAATTAAGTCCAAAATTCAGCACCAAATAAAGTAATAATAATAATAATAGTAGTAGTGAGAGAAAATTACAAAAAGGAGTTACACTAGGAATTATATTTGCTTAAATTTATTTTCTCATAAAGAAATTAATTTTATTTCTAATAGTTATTTCACATAACAAATGAGTGTTTCACATTTAAAAACAATAGCTTTAGTTATATCCTCTTTAAATATATTAATGCTAACTAATTATACTGTCACGGATAATTCTCCATGTACTTGCTCTGAGATAAAATGTACTATTTTCAATAATGCAGAATAACTAAAGCTTTAACACATGTAACATTATAAAATATTATACCAAATGAAAAAACTACACATTATATGATTGCATGTATATGACAAGTCAAACATAGGCAAAGCTGTAGTGATGGAGCACAAACTGAAGGATTCCAAGGATAAAGATGAGAGTAGACAGGTCTGTGGGAAAGAATGAGGCATTTTTGTGTTAAAAAAAACTAAACTTTATATTATAATTATTATAGCTATATTACCGTTATCTTCTAAAAACAGGGAGTTAAGAACCTCAAATATCTGTTCTCTATATATGTTAACTATATCTTAATACAGTTATTAAAATATATTATGGTCCAGATTAAAAGGAAAACTTGAAATAAATTAAATATACAAATTGTAAATTTATAAGATCAATGAGGCTATATTCAAATATAATGTTCTGCAGCATTCAAAAAGCAAACAGGTAAATACACTTATTCATAAGACAGCTAATCAAGACTCATCTAGTAAATGAAAAAAGAGTCAAATTACATATTCTGCATATGTAATTTGCAAAGCAAATAGTATATGCCTGCTTAAAATATGTTCAAATTCTTGTAAAAAGCAGATATATAAATATCTACAGACTAACAAGATGGTCTTGTGAGTAAAGGCATTTGATAAACAAGTTTAATGAGATATGTTAGATACCCAAAACCCACTTGAAGTTATAGTCCAGGTGCAGTTATAGAAATTGGAATTTGGGATTATGGCATACCAAGAAGCACCAGGAAGCTCATTAACCAGAAATCTGGAGCACTCAGTATAGCAGAAAGAAGAGGCTGTCCCTCAAAAACAATGAAGAAAGAAAGAACTGATTCTCAAATGTTGTACTGTTATCTCCACACGCTGTAGAAGCATGTATGCACCTGCACTCACCTATACAAATCACACACACACACACACACACACACACAAATAGCTAGGTCTACACATCCCTTGTGTATGACACATATGCCTTTTGTTGCATAGATTAAAAGATATTCACTTCATTATTTTTCCCAAATATATATACCAGTTATTATTGAAACTTGTTCTTGTCTTTATACTATGAAGATCACTAAACTGAAGATCCCACCCAGTAAATGTCTTCATTTATGTTTAGTACTTAATCATTGCTGTAAAACGTCCATGGAGTTCTGCTCATAAAGCAGAGTTCCTAAAAGTCACGTATCTAAAGGAGCCTACTATTCCTGTTAGGAATTTGGGTTCGCACAATCATCTGCTGAAGGGTGATTATGCCAGATAACAATGATCAAAGCACAGCAGGCTTTTAGTTCCATAGTTAGCTGCATACAAGCCAAGAAATTACAGAGAACTCTCTAGCAGGGTAGAAGTGACAATGATTACAACTTCTTTGCTTCCAACCAGAATCCTCCAGTGCTACTGGAAATTTGACCTGTCAAGATGGCACTCTCTAGGTCTGCTTGTGATGGACATTAGCAGATGGTTTTCAGACATAAAGGGATTTTTAAAATTTTCTTCTAGAGATAATTTTAGCTGTAATAGTACTTGGTTCATTATTCTGTACAACTCAAAAGATTCATCATGTATAATATTTGGGATAGAAAATTAATCAATACTTACACAAGTGGGTCAAAGCCCAATTTTGAGACCCCTTTTCCTTAAAAATAATTTGAAAATTTCATTGGAAATTGTTTTAATATTTCCTCACTTATGGTATATAGAACAAAACTAAATTGTGGTTTAGGATAACTATATATTATGACAATCATGTGTACTTTATCTATGATTAATATGCCTTGATGTTTATTTAAAGTTTTTAATTTTTCTGTAAAATTAACAGAATTTGGGTAACTATAATTTTTATGTATTAGATTTTTAAAAAAAATACCAATCTAAGTTCCCATTCCCTTCCCTCCTCCCATTCCCTCCACACACCCTCCCACACCACCCCATCTAATCCTCAGAGAGGATAAGGCACATTGCCTTATGGAAGGTCCAAGGACCTCCATACGATATCTAGGCTGAGCAAGTTATATATCCAAAAAAGGATAGAATCCCAAAAAGCCAGCACATGCAGTAGGGATAAATCCTGGTGATGCTGTCAGTGGCCCCTCAGTCTGCCCCAGCCCCATGCAACTGTCAACCACATACAAAGGAACTAGTTTGGTCCTATGCTTGTTCCTTTCCATTCCGGCTGGAGTTGGTGAGCTCCCATTAGCTCAGGCAAACTATTTCAGTGGGTGAACTCATCACAGTCTTGACCTCCTTGCTCATATTCTCATTCCTCCCACTCTTCAACTGGAATTTGGGAGCTCAGTCCAGTGCTCCAATATGGGTCTCTGCCTCTGCCTCTATCAGTTGCTGGATGAAGGCTCTATGTTGATATTTAAGATAATCATCAGTCTGCTTACAGGGCAATCAGGACTCCTCTCCTCAATTGCCCAGGGTCGTAGGTGGGATCATCCTTTTGGATTCTTGGAAATTTCTCTAGAGCCAGGTTTCTGCTAATCCTATAATGGCTCCCTCAATCAAGATATATCTCTCCTTGCTCTCATCTCTGTCCTGCTACAATCACGACCATCCCATTCCCTCTGCTCTCCTCTACTCTCTCCCTCCTCACTCCTCTTCTCCTCCTACCATAATCTCTCCCTACACCCCCATGCTCCCAACCCTGCCAATCAGTCCTGTCCATTTTCAATATCCAGGTGGGTCTATATATATTTTTCTTTTTCACCTTATCACTTAGCTTCTCTAGGATCATGAACTCAATGTCCTTTGTTTATAGCTAGTATCCACTTATGAGTGAGTACATACCATATTCATGTTTTAGGGTCTAGGTTACCTCACTCAGGATAGTGTTTTCTAATTCCATCCATTTGCATGCAAAATTCAAGATATCTTTGTTTTTTACCACTGAGTACTACTCTAATGTGTAAATGGGCCACATTTTCTTTACCATTCTTTGGTTGAGGGGCATCTAGGTTGTTTACAGGTACTGGCTATTACAAATAATGCTGCTATAAACATAGTTCTACAAATGCTTTTGTAGTATGATTGAGCATCTTTGGGGTATATACCCAAGAATGGCATTGCTGGATCTTGAGGTAATTTGATTCCCAAATTTCTGGAAAACCACTATACTGATTTCCAAAGTGGTTGTAAAAGTTAGCATTCCCACCAGCAATGGAGGAGTGTTCCCCTTACTCCACATCTTCTCCAGCATAAGCTATCATTAGTATTCTTGATCTTAGCCATTCAGACAGGTATAAGATGATATCTCAGAGTTGTTTTAATTTGTATTTCCCTGAGAGCTAAGGATGTTGAACATTTCCTTAAGTATCTTTTGGCCATTTGATATTCTTTTGTTGAAAATATGTTTAGTTCAGTACCAATTTTTTAATTGGGTTATTTAGAATTTTAATGTCTAATTTCTTGAGTTCTTTATATATTTTGAGGATCAGTCCTTTGTCTAATGTGAGGTTGGTGAATATCTTTTTCCATTCAGTAGGCTGCCTTTTTGTCTTATTGACTGTGTCCTTTGCTTTACAGAAACTTCTCAGTTTCAGGAGGTCCCATTTATTTACTGTTGCTCTCAGTGTCTGTGCTACTGGGGTTATATTTAGGAAGTGGTCTCCTGTGCCCATGCATTGAAGACTACTTCCCACTTTCTCTTCTATCAGGTTCACTGTTGTCAGATTTATATTGAGGTCTTTAATCCATTTGGACTTGAGTTTGGTGCATGGCAATAGATATGGGTCTATTTTCATTCTTCTACATGTTGACATCCAGTTATGCCAGCATCATTTGCTGAAGATATTTTCTTTTTTTTCCATTGTATAATTTTAGCTTCTTTATCAAAAATCAGGTGTTCATCGGTGTGTGGATTAATATCCAGGTCTTCAATTCGATTCCATTGGTCAACCTCTCTGTTTTTATGCCAATACCAAGCTGTTTTTATTGCTGTAACTCTGTAATAGAGATTGATGTCAGGGATGGTGATGCCTCCAGAAGTTCCTTTATTTTATCTGATTGTTTTGGCTATCCTGGGTTTTTTGTTTTTACATATGAAGTTGATTATTGTTCTTTCAAGGTCTGTAAAAACTTATGTTGGGATTTTGATAGGGATTGTACTGAATATATAGATTGTTTTTGGTGGGATTGCCATTTTTACTATGTTGATCCTACGTATCCAAGAGCATGTGAGATCTTTCCATTTTCTGGTATCTTCTTCAATTTCTTTCTTCAAAGACTTAAAGTTCTTGTCCAATAGATCTTTCACTTCTTTGGTTAGTGTTAGCCCAAGATATTTTATGTTATTTATGGCTATTGTGAAAAGTGATGTTTCTCTGATTTCCCTCTCAGCTTCTTTATCATTTGTGTATAGGAGGGCTACTGATTTTTTTTGAATTGATCTTGTATCCTGCCATATCACTAAAGGTATTTATCAGCTGTAGGAGTTCTCTGGTAGAGTTTTTGGGGTCACTTATATACACTATCATATCATCTGAAAATAATGAAAGTTTGACTCTTCCTTTCCAATTTGAATTCCCTTGATATCCTTTTGTTGTCTTTTTACTATTGCTCTAAACTTCAAGAACTATGTTGAAGAGATATGGAGAGAGTGGACATCCTTGTTTCGTTCCTGATTTTAGTGAAATTGCTTTGAGTTTCTCTCCATTTAATTTGATATTGGCTGTCGGCTTGCTGTATATTGCTTTTATTATATTTAGGTAAGTTCCTTGAGTCCCTGATCTCTCCAAGACCTTTATCATGAAGGGGTATTGGATTTTGTCAAATGCTTTTACTGCATCTAATGAAATGATTTTCTGGGTTTTTTTCTTTCAGTTTATTTATATGATGTAGTACATTAATACATTTTTATATGTTGAACTACCCCTGCATCTCTGGGATGAAGCCCACTTGATCATGGTGTATGATATTTTTGATGTGTTCTTGGATTCGGTTTGCCAGTATTTTATTGACTATTTTTGCATCCATGTTCATGAGTGAGATTGGTCTATAATGCTCTTTCTTGGTTGAGTCTTTGTGTAGTTTTGGTATCAGGGTAACTGTATCCTCATAAAAAGAATTTGGCAATGTCCCTTCTGTTTCTATCATGTGGAGCACTTTGAGGAGTATAGCTATTAGCTCTTCTTGGAAGTTCTGGTAGAATTCTGCACTAAAACCATCCAGCTCTAAGATATTTTTGATTGACAAGTTTTTTATGACAGCTTCTATTTCCCTGTATTTTAAAGGTCTATTTAAATTGTTCACCTGGTCTTGATTTAATTTTGGTATATGGTATCTATCAAACAAATTGTCCATTTTTTGTTACATTTTCCAGTTTTGTAGTATGACCTAATGATTCTCTGAATTACCTCAGTGTCTGTTGTTATGTCCCCCTTTTCATTTTTGATTTTGTTAATTTGGTTGTTCTCTCTCTGCCTTTTGATTAGTTTGGATAAGGTTTGTCTATCTTGTTGATTTTCTTACAGAACAAGCTCCTTGTTTCATTAATTCTTCGTATTGTTTTCTTTGTTTCTATTTGTTGATTTCAGCCCTCAATTTGATTATTTCCAGTCTTCTACTCCTCCTGGGTGAGTCTGCTTCTTTTTTTCTAGAGCTTTCAGGTGTGCTGTTAAGTCACTAAAGTGAGCTTTCTCCATTTTCTTTATGTGGGCACTTAGTGCTATGAACTTTCCTCCTAGCACTGTTTCCATGGTGTCCTGTACGTTTGGATATGTTGTGCCTTCATTTTCAATGAACTCAAAAAAGTTTTTAATTTCTTTTTTTTTTTCTTGACTAAGGGGTGGTTCAGTAGTTCACTGTTCAATTTCCATGAGTTTGTAGGCTTGCTGAGAGTAGTATTGTTGTTAAATTCTAACTTTAATCCATGGTGATCTGATAAGAAATAGGGGGTTACTCAAAATTTTTGTATCTGTGGAGGTTTTCTTTGTTACCAAGTATGTGTTCAATTTTAGAGAAGGTTCCATGAGGTGCTGAGAAGAAGGTATATTCTTTTTAGTGTTTGGGTGAATGTTCTGTAGATGTCTGTTAAGTCCATTTGATTCACTACATCGGTTAGTTCTCTTTTTTCTCTGTTAAGTTTCTGCCTGGTTGACCTGTCCGTTTGTGACAGTGGAGTGTTGAAGTCTCCTACTATTAGTGTGTGGGGTTTGATGTGCGATTTAAGTTTTAGTAATGTTTCCTTTATATATGTCGGTGCTCTTGTATTAGGGGCATAGATGTTCAGGATTGAGATATATCTTGATGAATTATTCCTGTTATGAATATAAAGTGTCCTTCTCCATATTTTCTGACTGATTTGAGTTTAGAATCAGTTTTTTTAGATATTAGGATAGCTACACACGCTTGTTTCTTATGTCCATTTGATTAGAAAACCTTTTCCCAACCCTTTACTCTGAGATACTAACTGTCTTTGAGGTTGAGGTGTATTTTTTCCATACAGCAGAAGGCTGGATCCTGTTTCCATTCTCTTAGCCTGTGTCTTTTTATAAGTGAATTGAGACCACTGATATTAAGCAATATTAATGACCAGTGGTTATTAATTCTGATATTTTTTGGTAGTAGTATTTGTGTGTTTCCCTTTTTGTGGTAATGCTGGTGGGGGTTATCAGATGCCTGTGTTTTTGTGGGTGCAGTTAACTTCCTTGGGTTGGGGTTTTCCTTCTAGTACTTTCTGTAAGGCAGGGTTTGTGGATATGTATTGTTTAAATCTGTTTTTGTCATGGGATGTCTTGTTTTCACCGTCAATGGTGAATGAGAGCTTTGCTGGCTATAGGAGTCTGGGTTTTTATCCATGGTCTCTTGGTGTTTGCAGCACATCTATCTAGGATCTTCTGGCTTTCATGGTTTCCATTGAGAAGCCAGGTGTAATTCTGATAGGTTTACATTTATATGTTACTTGACTTTTTTCCTTTGCAGCTCTTATTATTCTTTCTTTATTCTGTATGTTTTGTGTTTTAATTATTATATGACAAGGGATTTTTTTTTGATCCAGTCTATTTGGTGTTCTGTAAGCTTCTTGTACCTTCATAGGGATATCCTTCAAAGTCAAAGTTTTCTTCTATGACTTTGTTGATTATATTTTCTGTGCCTTCGAGCTGGAGTTCTTATCCCTCTCCTATCCCTATTATTCTTAGGTTTGGTCTTTTCAAGGTGTTCAATACTTCCTGAATGTTTATATTAAGAATTTGTTGGACTTAATGCTTTCTTTGACCAATGAGTCTATTTCCTCTAGTACAGTCAGTGCCTGAGATTCTTTCTTCTATCTTTTGTATTCTGTTGGTTATTCTTGTCTCTGTAGTCTCTGTTCATTTGCCCAGATTTTTATATCCAGAATTCCCTTGGTTTGTGTTTTCTTTATTACCTCTATTTCAGTGTTAAATCTTGAACTGTTTCCTTTACCTGTTTGATTGTTTTTTCTTGGTTTTCTTTGAAAGATTTATTAATTTCTTACAATTTTTTGTTTGTCGTCTCCATTTCTTTAAGGGTTTTTTTGATTTCCTCTTTAAAGGTTTCCATCATTTTCATAAAGTTACATTTAAAGTTGTTTTCCTCTACTTCTTCTGGGTTAGGATGATCGAATCTTCCTGTTATGTGACTGCTGGGTTCTGGTGTTACCATGTTGTTTTTAGGTTGTTGGAGGAATTCTTCCATTGGTGCCTACCCATCTCTTCCTTCAAATGAGGCTGGCAGTGTCTTTGCATCTTGGTCCATTCCTTGGTGTGGTTGTCTGAGTGTTTGGGAGTTTTTCTTGGTCTGCTCTGTACTGTCAATGTCTGTCTCAGAAAGCCTCTGAGGTCTCCATATGCCTGCTTTCTTGGTCTTGTCTCCTGGTTTGCTCTCTTGGTGGTTTTTCTTAATCTCCTCAGTGTTGTAGCTCTTGGTCCTCTTAAGTCCCCTCAGTATTGGAGAAAGCTGTATTTCAGAGTTCTACCAAGGTTGTAGGAGGATAGGCAGGTTTGGGAGCAGGCTGTGGCTAGTAGTTTGGATGGTGGCTGGATGGGTTTGGGGTTAGGGGGATCTTTGCCACAAGAAACTTCCTGCTGGTTAGCTAGGAAAGCCAAAGGAGTTGGGGGAGGTTTTGTCCCAGGGTTTTTTCCCACTGGGGAGGTTCTAGAGAGTGGGGCATCTTGCCCTGTGGCTGTTTGCTCACCCATTAAGTCCCCTCAGTATTGGAGCAAGCTGTGTTTCATAACTATAATTTTTAAATATATAAAATAAAATTTTTCTTTTCAATTCTAAGATACATAAATCCATGGTATAATTTAGAATTCATAAAGGGAAAATAACCAAAATCTAAGTGCAATTAATACCAATAAGATAAATATGAAACTTGATTCTTAAAGATTGGTAACTGATTAATTCTTCCAAATTTTATGATGTAGATATTTTAATTGATAGAACAATTGATAATAATTGGGTGTTATCAGTTAACAGCTGAAATGTACAACATGTTTTTTAGAAGAAAATGAAGGTTCCATGGGAAGCTTCAATAGTAAAAAAAAAAAAGTAGTGACATTTGATTTAGGCTAATTTATTTCAAAAAAAGAAGTGATTGACTAAAATTCCTGGAGTCCACACAAAGTGTTAGACTAAATGGTGAAGTCACTCAGAAATACTTGGCCTATATATAAAAGTAGTATGGAACACTGAGTAATAAATCTCTTGTAGTTCAATTCCCATTGCTACTTAACATGAGGAAAGTTCCCAGAGAGGGCCAGAATTACATTATGAGTTAACAGGGAACAAGTATTCTAATCTTCCAACAGATAAGAGTCAGGAAAAGTAACCATGGTGTTGCATCAGATGTAGTAGAGACTATGTTATTTATAGAATTAAAAAGTTTAGCAGAGTTATTCTATTAACCCTGAATTCATAAAAGGGATGATTATTATCCTGCTAGTAAGATGATATGCTGCATATTGTCAAAAAATAATTCACATCCACATATAAAACATTTACTGGCATATCTACCAGCAGATAAAGCATTTGGTGAAAGACAAAATGCAGAAATAAGAAGGAGAGCTATGCATTCTTCATGGATTTTAATGTGAGGAAAGACAAGTAAGCCAGCCTCAGTCAGGGAAGGGAGCACATTAGAACTGTGATGACCTTCAAGACTTCAATGTATATAAAAAGTATAGTAATTGGAGCTCACCAAATCCAGCTGGACTGGGACTGAACGAGCATATGATCAAACTGGACTCTCTGAATGTGGCTGACAATGGGGGCAGACTGAGAAGCCATCAACAATGACACTAGGACCTATGTCTTCTGCATGTATTATCTTTTTGGGAACCTAGTCTATTTGGATGCACACCTTCCTAGGCCGGGATGGAGCGGGGAGGGCCTTGGACTTCCCACAGGGCAGGGCACCATGCCCTCTTTTAAGGAAGCAAGGGGAGGGAGGGGAGAGCAGGAGGGGACTGGGAGAAGAGGAGGAAATGTAAATTTTTTTTGAATGGAAAAAAATAAAAGAATATGGAAAAAAATAAACCACAGAAACTGATATCACATCTCATTTTAAAGTATGTACACCCGTGAAGATACATTAAATGAACTGTTTATTTGCTAATATAATAAACATTGAAACAGCTCTTTAAAAAATGTATAATAAGTAAAGAATCAATGTGAACACTAACATTTTTTCAGTTGATGTTTTAGAAATTTTACCTACTTCATTTTCCTCATCTTTCTTGCTCTATCTTATCAGGATACAAACTACATACAAAAAGCAGCTCTTGAAGTCCTATATGTCAGTCAGAGAATGTATGAATTAACTTCTTTTGTTAAGGTTTCACTCTTATGGCCTTATGACAAAGAACTCAGTCAAAATGTTGTTATTTGAATTTTCATTGCATTCTGAGAACAACTTCTATATTTTAAAAGATTGTCTCATTAAGTGAAATTTTAAAAACAGTAGTTTCTGAACAACAAACAACACTCATGACTACGCCTAACTATTAATACAACAAATATTTACAAAGTAGTTGCTATGGCCAAATACAGCCATTGGGAAAGGTGACACACAGTGTAAGCATGCTAAAAGCACCTAGTGAGTGCACTGGCTGAAGAAGAAAGGATGTTTGGAAAACTTTGGAGTGCACACACACAATATCTTCATATTGGTGGTAAATTGTAACTGAGAGGATAATATAAAGAAAATAATGTCAGAATGAAATTGACCCTGTGATGGAGTTTGTAAACACAACAAACATACCAAGCAGCTTGGCCAAACTTAAAAAATTTTAGCATTTAAAGTTCTTACAGAGGACAACTCACACTCAATCTGAATTAGGAATCATGATAAAGTGAACAGAAAAAGTAAAGGAATTATATTGTCAATGTGCTTTGCATATAAAAGTAGCAATTTTCTTGTAAATCAGAGGCTATCTTTTTGTTGTTCATTTATTTTTGAGGAAAAATCAAACTGACAGTAGTATTTCTGAAAAACAATTAGGGAATCTTTGTGAGCATTTCTAAGTTATCGATTGGGTAAATCCTGGAAATGAATGCAAGTCATTTTGAAGAATACAATTGTTCTAGAATTAATTCACATAAGTAATTTTGCATCAAACCAAGCTGGAACTAGATGTAACCTTTCTCCTAGAAGGAGTTGTGCAGACTGTTGGGGGAAAGAAAGAACCAAGGGTGTGCTGCAGCTGCAAACTGTATGAAATATCATACCATCCTGCTAGGCAAGATGTACCTAATTGTGAAAAGAGTCATGAATTTTATGGAAGTAACCGACAACTCTCTGATGGATGTGAGACACAGTCCTTGAAAGGGAGTCTATTTCTGTCTGGTGTTGTCAATTCCAATTAAAAAACATATCTGTGGCAATAATAAACCCTACGAAGGAACCTTTTTGGTTCAGGTATAATTCCAGCACTGGAAGACAGAAAGGAGTTAAAAAAAAAATGAGGACAGTCTAAGCTACATAGGCACAACCTAATCATTACAAAAACAAACCAAGAAAAGGAATCATTTAAAACAAAAGTTACTTTGTCTACGTGCTAATCCGTGACCCTGAACTTTGAAGGTGTTTGCAAAGAAGACTGTATTTTTCCTCCAAACACTAAAAACTTCTTGTTTGCCAAGAAAACAAGGTCAGAGAGTGAAGATCTATGCATTCCTAACCATGATCAAATGTGCTGAATTACTGTTGAATGTGAAATCCCCAAATTTTAAAGGCCAGAAGATTTCCTCAGATCACAAACAAATGAGTTCTTAGTGAAGAGGTTTAACTTATGTTGCTTGGATAAAGTGACATATATAAAATTTTCTTCTAATTATTTGTGTTTACATACATGACAGATGCCATTCACAGCCTTAAAATATAGGTCTACACTATGTCCTCTGCCTATATGTTATGGTAGTTAGTCTTTTGTTTTTATGAATATTCTTTAGGAGCAGGTATATCTCTGACTCATTTGCCTACTCTTGGAACTCTTTTTCTTCTGTTAGGTTGCTATGTCTAGTCTTGGTGTGAAGGCTTTTGGCCTTGTCCTTATTGTAGCTTTTTTTGTTGTGTTTGGTTGTTGTCTCTTGGAGGCCTACTCTTTTCTTAAGAAAAATGTAGGGGAAGTGGATCTGGTGAAAAAGGGAGGTGGAAAGTTGGGAGGAGTGTAGAGGAGAGAAAGTGGTCAGGATGTGTGGTTTTAGAGAAGAATCTATTTTCAAAAAAATTTAAAAAATTAAAAGAAAATTAAAAATTAAATGTTAATCACGTAAAACTTCATAGTTTTATTAAACTAATATTGTGATAGAACACTGTTAAACATTGCAGAAACAAACCTAAATTTGTGTTTTGCATTAGGAAAGTCATTCAAAATACAATTCTAATTTCTTCAAATAAAGGAGTTAAAATTTAAGTTGTTATGGTTAAAATTATGGAGAATTCCTTTCTGTCACTATAGATATTTTTAGAACCTAATATTTATATTGCTTAACTGCTAATTAAATTACTAAATGTTTCATAGATGGATCCTCATATCAAAATCATCCCATTTTTAGAAACAGTGTTTTATTTTTGATGTCTATGACTGAAGCTTCAGCTTTCAGAGAACTGTTTGTAAATCAAATCAAATGTTCTGTTGTCGTCATCATCATCAATAATATCCTAAGAGGTTTTCAGTTAACTAGATCTACCCTCAGCTGCCCATTGACAGCTGAAAGTGTAGTTGTTCATGTGAAAATAATCAGTCGTCTTGAATCAGGATAGGAAGTGGGACGTGTGTCACAGGGAATCGCATAGTTTATCAAAGATCATCATAAAACTTTTAGATATATATGTGTTTTAGTTCATTCCCCTCCTCAGAATACCCTACGTCAGCCTTGTAATGTTTAAATATTCAAAATGAAGGGAAGTAAATGCATCAAGAAGAACAATCCCAGAAATAGTCTATCTTCATGTTCATTTGAAACTATCATGGAAACATTACTGAATTTTATCTCTTTTAACTGCAAAATGCTCATGAAGGCACATCACAGTGCTTGGTATTTGGAATAATATTTCTTGTGTCGTCAAAATTATTGTGGAGTTTGGTTTCTGCAACATTGAGACCAGTTGTGTTAAGTAAAGGCCCTTTGTGTGCAGTTAACCACCTAACACACTGAGAGTGTCTTAGAAAAAAATACCTTTTGTAACACCCTTCAAGCATACTTTGCTAATCCATTATCTTAATGATATTTTATCTCTTTACGTGGAAGTCAGGCTAAGAATGACCTTCTAGCCATGGTTACTTTCTGTGTTACTGTCTTCAAATCTTTGTTCTTTAACACTTTGACCAAAATTGGAATAGATTTACCTCTACATAGAGTAGACCAAAATCTCTTCAAAAAGAAAAGGAAGTCAGGTTTATTTGGAGTTAAATCCAGTGCTTGATTAGGATTTACTTTGGTGTTTATGGTAACAAAAAGTCAGAAACTGGCTTCATGAAAAAAATTGGAATCTGCCTTGTATTTATTATTGATATCTTTTCATATTGTTAATTTTCTGTTTCCACTATTTCTGTGATCCTGATGACAGATGATGACACAGAGGAAGTCTCTAATTCAGAAAGTTGATTCCATGATGTGACTTTTAAAAATAATCTTTATCTTATGAAAATTTTCAGAATTTTATAAAATATGTTTTGATTGTATTCAACACTGACTCTTCACTTTTTACTCCTCCTAAATTCTACACCCAACATTGTGTCCTCCTTATAGTTTAAAACCTGCTGACTAAAGTTCATGCTGTTCTTGTTATAGGGAGAGCCAGCTTTACCAGATGCCACTAGCTTAAAGTATTCATTCGTAATTTCTCAAGGAAAGGTGTTTTTATCTAACAGATACATCAGACAGCACTCAAATATACATGAACTATAAAATAATCATATGCCTGTGAGGTGGTTCTCTCACTTAATTCTAACTCTCTGAAGGCAGAGCCAGGCATATTTCTGTGTGTTCAAGTCTAGTCTTGTCTACATGAGAGTTTCAAGCCTGGAAGATTTCTGTATGTTCAAGGCCAGCCTTGTCTACATGGAGAGTTCCAGGCCACGCAGGGTTATGTTGTGATTTGCTGTTTCAAAAAAAGAGAACATTTTGTTCTTAATTTTTGTTAATGATTTAAATTAAAATTACATCATTTTTCTCCTTCCCTTCCTCCTCTCCAGTCTCTCTCATTTAAACACCCCACCATGTTGCATCTCAAAATCATGGTCTTTTACTTTTAGTAGTAGTAATAGTAGTAGTAGTATGATTATATGTAGACTTACAAGTAGTATATTTAGTTTAAATAAGTAAACAATAATATGATTGCTCAAAGATTTTTTTTAGCCCTCATTACTGTTATGGAAGAAAGAGGTTAATATAGGAGGAAAGGGAGGGAAGACGATAAAAATAATTTTAATAAACTTTTTTATCTTGTTAAAAGGGTTTGTAAATCTTATACCTTTTATTTATTTATATTTACCCATTGATATATACACAACATATATACATACTCACATACAGATATATATACCTTTAAATGCAAATAATATATAAATAAAATAAAGAGAATTCACATATAAATTGGAATGTATGGACACGCTGTTATGAAAATATTTCTTAACTGGGTCTCTCACTGAGTACTATCAATATCTGCAAATATGAGTCCGTCTTTATCCCTAGTTTCATTTCATATGTTGTCAGTCATATGTCATCAATCATGGCCTCAAATTTTTTAATGAAAATTTTCATAAATAAATAACTCAAAACTTTTGGTGGTGCATGATCATATGAAACATAATGAACTTGCATTGGTCTACTCCACTACTCCATTCTTACATTATTACTCCATCCTTCTCAGAACATGAGTCACCCAGACTGCAACACGTCCACTTTTCATGCTCTGCCCATCTGATGTTCACTGAGTTGTCTTTTCAATTCCTAAGTCAAAGGCTGCTGAATTACACTACTTACAATTCAGTTCTCTTACGTTACTCAATAATTATCCCCAAGTAATGCTGAAGGTTAGAATAAGCCAAATAAAAAATATAATGCTGCTCCCTTAGGTGAAAAGGCCAAAGTAGACTGAGATACTTTGAGGGTAAGATATAGATCACAGCTATATAACTTTTACTGCAGAATGTTGTTTTAAGAGTTCATAGCTAATGTTATTCACCACTGTATCTAACATAGTAAATGAAATGCTACCAAATATATGTGAGTATAGGAAATGCAATACCTCTAGAGATGAGTACTCTCAGAGATTTCAGATATCTATCAGGAGTCTTGGGCTGTACTACTCCCCTGAGGATAAGCAAAATCTGCTGTGTATGAACTTCCCCTTTGGGGATGAACTTTGCATAATATCATGGTGAACAGTTCTGATTTATAAGTCTCTGCGCTGAGTTCTTTAATGCTTCTCATTTCATGGAACACTCAGCATAACTCTGCTGAAGTACACTTTCTAAATTAAACTTATTTTCAAAAGAAGACCATAAAGCCTAGAGTTGTTGCATTACTCGCTCAGAAGCACACAACCTGTACATAGGAGGGACAGGATTTGGAATCATCTTGGCTGACTCACTTTCACATTTAACACCTATGTGTGCTAAAAAGTTGAGTCTAAAACGATGGCAGGACATCACATCTTTTAATTTCCTTACTTTGCCATCTGTTATAAATAATATCTTTACTCCAAAAAGGAATGGTTTATTGTTTTTAAAAACAAAATTTCCAATATCAGAAGTATAGTTAATACATTTCTGATACATTTCTATCACAAAATTAAACTGAAAAACAAAACATGTGGCACAAACAAAATTGTATCTGAATGGCAATATCTTTATTCATGAAGCTAATTTTTTAAAATACAGAGTAGATTCAGGAGTATTTGAATTGCTGAAAAATATAAACATAAGTAATGAAAGACTAGGGATCTCTGAAAAAAATATAACCAGACATTCAGCTATACAAAATAACATGCTGCGAACTGATTATTTTCCTCCACAAGCCCTGTTCCTTTTAATTTCTAGTTAATATTCTTAGAATGTGTGATAATGTTAAGATAGTTTAATAACATCGAGTTTCAAAGCAGTGTTGCAAATTAAAGTATATGCACTAATTAAGATAACAGTAGCTGTGCTAGGAGCGAGGAAGGGACTGGGAATCCAGAGCCCGTTGATGAGTCATGCGTGCTCATCTGTCTTCCCTCTGAAGCATTACCTCATATGCTCTACTTTATCAAATCTTCCACATCCAATCACCTCATAACATTGACTTATAAGATTAATTTTATTTATTATGAATCGTTTTTCCTCAACACATGCTACTCTAAGCCATATACTTAAACCTTGTTGCCTACTTTGTCATAATGATCCTCATCGCACCAGGGGAAAGATCAGAGCATATAGCCTTGCTCCGTTTTAATGTGGCTGCATGCAGGCATATGGCTGTCTCCTACTGTCAAGTTCAGAGTGACAGTTTTAGAATACCAGTGCCTTATGCTGGGAGAAGTGTATGCTTCTGACTATTAATTATAGGATTAACATTTTTAAGCAACCCATACTTTTTAGTGTTCTATAAAACAATTTTATAAATAGGGCCATAAAGAAGTATTTAAATGCCATACATTAAAAGCTAGAAATCTTTCATTTTATTTGATACCCTGTCTGTGTATATTCTCTATGTGGCTAAAGGTTAACTCTGCTGAGTAAATTACAAGGTTGGTAATAAAAATGAGAGGTTTTACTATGAGTTTAGTTCAGAAAAAAAAAACTATGATATATATGTTTTCAACCATAACTAGAATATGCTTAACAGACATATTATGGCACAATGAATTTACTGATTAACTTTAAACTAGATGAAAGAATGTCAGACATTCCAGTGCTTAGACAGTATAAAAACAGAGCATGTGCAAGAGTCTTATACAAGTGACTCATCTCTCCTGAGAACTGTTGGTCCCCATCATCAAGAGGACTACAAAATAAGTGTCTGCATTTCAGACTTGTGATGTTTTCAATAAGAATGGTTCCCATGGGCTCATATATTAGAATGTTTGTGCCCCAGTCACTAAAACTCTTTGGGAAGGATTAGGGGTGTGGCCTTGTTGGAAGAGGTGTGTCATTGGGGGTGGGGTTTGAGAAGCCCCAGCCCTTCCCAGCTAGCTTTCTCTTTGCCTGGGGTTTGTTTGTTTGTGTTTGTTTGTTTTGCCACATAAACGTTCCACTTCTTCTCTCACATGCCTCCTGCTATGCCCCCCACATTGACGGTTATGGACTACCCATCTGAAACAGTAAGCAGACCCCAATAAACCCTTCCTCCCCAAGTTGTTTTGGTAATGATGTTTTGTCAACAGAAGATCTAACTAAAACAGAATTTCAGAAACCTAACTGAAATTCTGTCTTTCAGATATGAGTTCAAGGTGAGGCTTTTATTGGTAAGTGACAGCTGCTAAAATATTAAGATAATAAGCTGCAAATGAATAGGGTTGGAGTTAAGGGTGAGGGGTGAAGGCAGACAAGCCTGCCCACTGTTAAAGATTGGATTTTATTTTTGAAGGCAAGGGGAAGCTGGAGTTGTCCAGTCTGCTGTGCTCTACTCCATAGTCATTGGCTGTGTCCTCTAGCATGGAACACTGTGCTCCATGTAAGCTTCCTCCACATCCTAGTCTTTGTATCTGTGACCAAAGACTCAGGAGATTAAAAATCAAAGTTTTAGCAAGATACTGCTTTTTCCTAGAGGTCAGTAATATAACAAAAGTCTTTGTCTTGTCCAGTTCATTATGGATTGTGGCTTTCTTCACCCGATTTTAGAACAAGCAATGTTGGGTCTCACCCTTCTGATACTGTGCCAGTCATGTTATTGCTTGATCTCATCACTTTTTTTCATCCATAAGTCCTTGAATGTACACATAGCTCATTGAAATTACTTGGGATAATCTCAATTATTTAAAGTAATAATTTAAGCACAGCAATTAGCAACCTTAATTCTGTCTACAACCCCATTTCCCCTTTTGCCATGTAAAATATGTACACACAGATTTCCAGAATTAGGATATAGAAATATAGAGAGAGCATTTATTCTGCCTACCACTTGATCTTTGATCATTTACTAGGGCATGGGATGGACAAAGGAAAAAGAAAATTTATCATATAGACATCGGGGGCTTATAAATTTGGAGGCAATATCTGGAACCAGAAGAAAGGCCATAGGGCAGGGGACCACAGATAGGTTCATGCAGAAACAGGCAAGTATACCCTTCACTATGAAATCGTACTGTTGATATATACAAATGACATGATTCAGAGAGCTAAGAGAAAACTTCACCCTACTCCCTGTGCAGAGATACGATGAATAGACCAGCACCTCTCTTTATTCTTCCTAATATTGTGACTAAATGAAACACATCAGCAAGAAAACCACAACCAGCCTAATTCATTTCTACACAAGAATTAAAAAAATTCAAGAGGCATTTATAAAACATGTATAGAAGAAGTCATACACTCACCCCCACACCCCACACACACATACACATACACACACACAAACACAAGGAGATGCCATTCTTCTTCCTTTGTAACTCCTTCCCTTTCTCATCACTACCCTATTCTGTTTCTTCCTGAATCCCCTTTTAAAATTTCTGTATATTGTAGTATGATTTAGCAAAGGTTTTGTTGAATTTTATCTGTACCATAATAGAATTTTCATAAAGTTATTTTTCCTTTCTTTCATCCAATTTAACCATCCACAATTACACAACATCAGTGGCTCTCAACCTGAAAGTCACAACCCCTTAGGCAATTAAACAGCTTTTTCACAGGGGCCGCATATCATATGTTCTGAATATCAGATATTTAAGTTGCAATTTATAACAGTATCAAAACTGCAGTTATGAAGTAGCAATAAAATAATTTTATGGTTGGGGGTTCCCACAACATGAAAAATTGTTCTAAAGGGCCACAGCTTTAGAAAGGTTGAGAACCACTGTACTACGTGGATAAGTAGTATCTTAAATGTACATTAAAAAAGAGAGTTGCAATAATTAAATTTGTCTCATTTGTCTTGAAAGCAGAGTATATGCAGAGAGGTTGAGACTAAAGTTGGAAGTTTAGGAGTGAAACATGCTTATGGAATACAAAACGGATTAGAGTGGGGAGGGGAAGGTGATGTAAAAAGTATCTAGAAAGTAAGTATAGAAGGCTAGAAAATAAGATTAAAAACTCTTTTAACCCTAATGACTCTGAATAATTCAATAATACATCAGGAATTTGTGATCTGGCTGCAGAATGTCATTTGTGTTTTTAAAGATTTGCCAGCCTGAGTGATGCCATTATCCTTTAAGGTATCCTTCTGTGGAAAGTATGGTTTTTTAAAAGTGAAATATAAAAAAAAACCAAGCCATTCTGAAGTTACTTTTCTCTCTCATTTGTTGAACCATCTTTTGTTCCCTATATTCATAGAAAACTAAAACCAAATGCAGTAACATGTTCCTATTCAAAACCAATATATATAAACACCTAGAGCAAGGAGGCTCTGTTCTACAAATGGCACTAGTCACAAAGATGGCTACATAACTGACCACTTGTTAATCCATATGGATGTGCACATCAGGAAATCACGTCTATAGTTCTGCTTCAACACTAAATTTCTCATGTCACAATTGCATCCCATAGATGTATATTTACTTCCAACATATTTATTACACATCATAAACAAAATGAAAACAAGAAAATTTATCAAATACTTTTTAACATCTTGTAGGGCTATTAAAATAATACTAGAATACACATTAAAATTAGTGAAAACTTGTATTTTATAGGCACAGGAACAATATCCAAAAGAATACAGTGATGAAAGTAATGTGTCAGATTAACGTTGGATCTAGAAATGGAACATAGCATTTATTTCTCAAATCAAATGTATTGAATACTACAGCATGTATTTCTCAAAGTCCTTTAATACCAGATCTTAAATTGGCCGTCAATTCCCATGTTCATGCACACCATCCAGGGACATGATGTGACTGGGGACAGCTGCAAAGGAACAAAGGACTGACAGATACACACAGGCAGAAAAGTTGGCATTGGATGCTTTGACTTCTCTGGTGAAGAAACCTCAGCACCTTGGGAGCAAAGTGCATTTATTATGTAGACTTGAACTGGAAGTAGAGACTATTCATACTGCTGAACAAAGATGTAGGGTTATTACATACAGATAAAAAAAAAAGTCAGGGACCAATATGATAGTTTGAGCTAATCTTTGTAGGGACAACCTTTATAGGGGAACAATCTTCAGACCATAAAAACTGGGATGGGGGTAAATAAGGTGAACATTTTCTCCATACATTAGAAATACTTCACCAAGGATCAGAGGAAGCCCTTGTCATTTTCCTTTGAGCCTTTCCTTGGGTCCCTTATATAGCTCAGCCCATGACAACACCACATATTCACTCAGGGCTCATTCATTTGGGCCTTTCCCTTATCCATATACTCAGGAAAATTATGTTCAATCACAAATGATTCAAATAACTCCATAAATTTAAAGAACTACAGTCAGGAACCCAATTGTTTAAAATTATTTGTAGATAAATACAGCTATATTTGACTATAGACATAGAAACATAATTTGATTTATCGATGCATTTGTTAAACAATCAGTATGTTGTAAAGTGTCTTGCTAAAGAATGTTTTCAAGAAATGTTACTTAGAATGCCTTATATGAGTACCTTTGAAATCACATTATGATAATAATGTTTAAGCAGGAAAATTAGCATGCTATATTTATTTTAATGTGTGTATAGAAGCAATGACCAATAGAAAAATAGTTAAACACCCATATATAGTTTAAATTTTTATATGTTGTCTACAAAAAAAATAAAACTGAACAGACAAAATAAGCTTTAACACATTTAGGTTAGTATTTCAAAATAGTACTAACAAACAACAAAGATATCAATGGAATAATTTGTATTACTCTTACACACACAATCTTCAGAATGTACCGTATATCATCATTCAAACTAATCATATTCCATGTGTGTCTGGATGTCTTAATTACGTTTTGTGATGGGCACTAGACTCCCACAGAAGTAATAACTTGTAATAAATAAGAATGCATAAACCCACAATTCTGGAGGCTGGAAGTTTAATATCTAGTTGCTACTGTCTCACAAGGGCCTTCTTGCACTTTCATACAATAGAAGGTAAGAAGACAAAAGGTCAAGTAAAAGGCTAACATAAACTTTCCAAGGGAAAACAGTCCCAAGCATGAGAGGGAATTCCACAATTTAACACAAGTACAATAGAATACTGTAATAATGGTAGAGAAAACACTTATTCATACCATAGCATTCCAGATGTCAGAGCAGACTACAAAGTCTCATAAGATGCAAAGAAAAAATAAAAAGGCCCTGGCAATAGTAATGGTATTTCTACAAAGGTATCTGCATAGGAAGATAAAGAAACTCATCCCCATGATATTTTACAGTAGGATATGAGAAGATAAACCAATTGACCATATAGAGTCCCAACAAAGACTCTGGTTCACATCATTCATTAAAACAGTAAACATAAAATCTCTTTACAAAATGTTCAGACCTCCATTAGGATCTCTCTACAGGAACTACACTTATTACCTATGTACCAGGAAGTGACATGCTGCATCTGCACTGTAATCTGACTGTCTTACAAGCTGCCTACGTTAATGGTGCCAGAATCATTTGTTAACAGAGTCCTGTCCTTCTGCTGCATGCCCAGAGTGTTTTTACATTTGTATAATCAGGCTTTTACACAAAGTGTGATCAGTAAGTCTTTTCCATGAATTTTCTCTCATCCTACCATTTATGTGTTTATTCATTTATAGATTAAGTTAGAGGGATTCATTCACCCATCTCCACGGTTCCTCTGCATCACAGCCTTGCTATGTGATAAATGCCACATTAAACACTGGTAACAAACTAGGCAACAAGATGAACTCACTCTTCTCTGCCCTCCAATCACTCTTAAGAGGTTAAATCAATAAAGAGGAAATGGCCAAAATATAATACAACTAGCTTATGAACTCTCAATGAGAGAGCTGTGTCAGTAAATAAAAGGATGCTCTGAGAGTAGAGAAAAAACCTGCTTAGACAAGTTTTTAAAAATGCCATTGAATCCAAATTCAGAACTGTAAGTTGTTATAATTTCAAAAAGCAAAGGGAGAGTATTCTTGAGAAAGAGAACAATGTGCCAATGTGACTAAGCATGAATGATGCCATGCAGGAAACTTAAGTGCGATTATCTTTACCAAGAAAAATACATATAGGCCGATCCAAACTAACAATGAACAACTTCTAGGAATTTAATTTATTTATTTATCTCTACTTTTTAAGGAACCTATTGTCCTTGGTCTCTGAAACTTTCATAAAAATTTGTGGACAGATGCTAAACATAATAGCTACTTTTCTTAATCACTGAAGTCTGTACTCATTCAAGGAATTCTCTGAAGAACAGATCAACAAATAATTATATTGTATTAATCACATTTCATTGATTTATATCTTGATAGAGTTTGCATTTTAATTGTTGTAGTAGAACCATAATAACACTTTTGTATTATTCTATTTTAAAATGGTAGTGATCTGAAAGATACTGTTCTCTGGTTAACTAGAAGAAGAATTGTAAAGAATTAAAAAGGGAAAATAAATGCCATGAGAACTGACCAACATCAAAATATAAAGGCTAATATAAGTCTGACTGAAATATAATTACACCATTAGAAAGCCAAAACACTGTACAGACAAGAACTAAGTAGGAATGTGTGGCCTTTGAGAAACTGAATTTCAAGCAAGTATCCTTTCTAATGTGTGACTGCCCTTTTGTAAGTAAAACTAACAGACTATGTAGTAGAAAGTGGCATCAAATCCTTCCTCATAAATACAATTGCATTAATGAAAATGGAATTTACCTGAGCCAGGGGTGGGGAGATTGGGGGTCGAGGGAGATCCCCTTTTGCAAAATTCATCCATTTCCCCCATCATCTGTCCTTAAACTTACTTCTCAACACTATGGTGCCAGAGACTAAACTGACAATCACATGCCTTGTGGGGACATGTTTAAATCATAGGATAGCGATGGCAACTAAGAAATAGAAAGCAATCACCAGGCAATTGTTGCACACACCTTTAATCCCAGCACATGGGAGGCAGACACAGGTGGATCTCTGTGAGGCTGGGGCCAGCCTGGTCTACAAAAGCTAGTTCCAGAACAAGTTCCTAAGCTACAGAAGAACCCTGTCTCAGAAAAAACAAACAAACAAAAATAAAAAAAAGAAAGAAATGGAAAACAGGTGATATTAACATATAAAGTTTAGCATTTTATATTGTACATAGTGTACACAGATAAATTTTGTTTTTTAACCCATATAACAATATAACAATTCTGGGAATCATTTGAAGTGTCATGAGTCAAAGTTTTGGTTTGGTTTTGTTTTTTGTCTTGTTTCTTTGCCTCCACATATCAGAAACGACTAAACAAAACCAGAAACTGACTTTGTTGGATGCAAAGTACATGCTGGCTTTATATCTTAATCTGTGGTGACTTATTGAATCCTCACAGGTATCATTTGGAAATGAATTCGGTTCTATCTCTTAGTTCAAAAGAGAAATTGAAGGCAGAATTTAGCAACTTGCCAATGATCTTTCAGAAGAAAGTTCTGGAATTGGGATTTGAGTCCAGAATCTTTGAAGTATTCAAACTTTCTAATTCAAGTTGACATAAAGAAACAAAAAAAAATGTATTATAAAATCTCATTGACGTTCAGAATGAAAGGAAGGGATGTCCCATTTGAATGAGACAAGTGCCACATAGGACAAGGTATTTGAACTCTTGGCTCCCAGTTTTAGTGATGTTTGTGAAGCTATGGAACCTTAAGGATGGAAAAAGTAGATCACTGAGAGATGGCCTTAAAGGTCTGTACTCTTACCCCACTCCAGTTCCCTCTCTGTGTTCTCTGCATGTGATGTTATCTCTCCATGTTCCTCCTCCAGCCACTTGCTGCCCCCTCTCTCCCACCACTACAGGCTTTCCTTCAGGAACCATAAGCCATAATAGACTTTTTAAGTTGCTTTTGGTCATTATTATAGCAACAAGAAAGGAACTGTTACAGTCTCCAGAGGAGTAGTGGAAGCCAAGGTATTCTCTGTACTTTCTTCTAGTCCTATTTCCCTCTTACTCCCTTTCCTGTCCGACAATGGTTTTTGAATCAGTGTTGTAGAAGCGCTCTCATACAAAAAAGCTGAGTCATGTTTGGGTGGTCCCTGGAACAGAGGTACACGTTGTCTACTATGAATGGAAAAATGTCCTTCGCCCAGTAGTCAAAAGTCCATGATGATGCCCTGACAGCTGAGAGCCTGCTTAGCAATTTAACTTAAAGATCAAACATAGTGTCAAAGAAAGACAGAGTGTGCTCAAATTAGCACAAATTTGACTAAATCACACTAAACATGTCCACTTTATTAAAGAAAATAAGTAAACATGTAGCATATACTGTTCAGAGATCTTTTCATAAAGCTGGAATGCAAATCAAGCTTTGTTTACTGACAATAGTTATTTTTCGAACACCATACATTTCTATTAAAGTCTCACGTATAAAGATAGACAGGGGTATGTTGTATTCTTACCTATGTTCTCAGCACTCACACTCAGGCTGAAGCAGAAGAATGTCAAGTTCAAATCTAGCCTGGAATATATGTGAGAGCTGTTTTCAAAACAAGTTAATTAAAAATAAAAAGATAGACCACAACAAACCCCAAATCTATAGTCTTCTGCTGTGGAGCAATCCTTTTGTGCACTATGAATATACATTACTGTAATTGGGTATTAAAAGCTCATTGGCCACTTGCCAGGCAAAAAGTATAGGCAGACTGATCAAACTGAGGATACAGGGAGAATGAAGGGTGGAGTCAGAGAGTTCAGAGGAGATGGAGAGAAGCAAGAAGAACGTGCTATGCTAATAAATGTACCATGTGACCGAGTGAAAATAAGGAATATGGGCTAATTTAAAATGTAGGAACTAGATTTTTAAAATGTAGGAACTAGTAATATGCCCGAGCTATTGGCTGAGCATTTGTAATTAATATAAGCTCCTGTATGATAATTTGGAACTGGGCAGTCAGGACAAGAAAATTCTGCCTACAGTCTTCTGCATTGACAAATAATAATTTACTTGTTTAGCGGCCTGAATTGGTGAGTTAACTCAAAAATAATTTCTCCTAGCAATGACTTAAAACTTTTTCTATCAAATTTCTTTTTATTCGCCTTTATAACAATGGGCAGATCCCATGCCTTTCCGGTTTCTGTACATGTTAGAAAACTATAATCAAGGTGACTCTCACTAATGTAAAACATTTGCAGCCTCAACTCCTTGAGTGTGATGCACTTCTTCCAAGAGTCAGAGTTGGATTTGGGTAATAAAGGTCAGGAAAAATATCAAGAGCCGCAATCCTTAATAGATTCACAGTCATTCAAAGTGGTAAACAACCACATTTCATGATTGTGTGCTTCTGGATTAAATAATGTAGAACACTCGCCTTTCACTGTTGTAGGCTATACACCCTGAAGATTTCCTTTCTCTATTTCTTCAGTTGCCTTCAGGTCTTTCGTAGTAAAAGGCAAGCACCATTTTCTATCCCTTTGCCTTCCCACTCCAATATGTCAAGGGCAAACACAGCCACATATTAAGGCAGCAAAAATAGACTTTATTTAGCAAGAAGTGCATCAAGTAAAAGAGCCCCACTCCATTCTTACATGTTCAGAGGAATAGGCTTGTGATTGGCACTTTAAAGGGAAAATACGAGAGAACTCAAATACGGTCAGAGAAGTGAAAATTTACAAAGGATCGGTCGCTGTAAATGAGATTAGGCAGCTGTGTCTGTGAGCTGGCAATTAAGGAAGTCAGGATTCCATCCTCCCTCAGAAACCAGGAGATAAAGGCCCTGTGCTACTTGATTATTACATTTCAGAGGAAGGGCTCTCAAGGTCTTAAAAAAGACACTTCTGAGTTATGGGAGATGCACACACAATCTCAAAGGGACAAGGAAGGGATTGATGATTGTAAACTGATTTTAGTAAATGCTCTGAGGGAGGTCACAGGCCTGCATTTGGCTGTTGGCCAAAGCAAACAGTAAATTTCCCTAGCAGCTTTGCTCTTTCTCAGGCAGGCAGACATTTTCTTGGGAAAAATAATGGGGCAGATGAAGTCTGCAATCGCCCTAAGGACACAGCCTTTTTCTGTTTGGGACTATGCTGGCCTATGATCCTCACATGGTTCAGAGATTAGGATTGAGACATCTATCTAGAGTCCCGTGGTTATTAACAACGTGTTGTATTCACCCAAGAGTTTCTCTCAGTGAATAGATTTCCCTTCTGTTAGCATGTATTCTGCTAGTCAGAGCTCTGAACAATTCTTCTGGAGACTTCTTTACATTGTTTTGTGTGGGAATAAGACATGCCACTATGCTTTCTCTCCTTTGAAGTCCCCCTAACAAACTCACCTTTATAATCTATCTGCAGCTTTCCCTCACACAGATATTGAGAAGAATGTATTTGTGCCCACTTTCGGGTACTGTCAGGGTAAGTTTAGTCTCACTCTTTAGAAGAAGAGCAAGTTATCACTTATGATTTACACTTTGGGGAGTTCAACAATAATTTTGAGGAACTATAAAACATTCTCATAGGTATATTATTAAATGAACATAAAGGTACAATACATTTTTACCAATAAAGAAATGAAGCAACAGTATCTTTTCTTGCTGAAGTCCGTTCCAAATAACCAAATTAACTTGCTATGAGTGACAGAAAAGTTTCAGCTATTCTTAAAGGGGTTCTCATGTATAACTGAATTCAGAAGGTCTTGTATCTCTCTCTTCCTTTGAACACATGCTTTGATTCGACAACACAAGGTTTGTGAGTTTAAAGGTGAATGAAATCATTATTTGTGGAATTGCAAGCCCTTCCTATGACTTCAGGAAAATCTGATGTGCTGGTACAGATTTCTCAGGTCATGTATTTGAGAAGGCATAAGTTGACTGGGGAAGGCCAGGAGAGAAGATACACTCATTATTACAGATGTTGCTTTAGGGAATTCTTGGGTCTTTTGACCTTCAATTTCTCTGTCTTTGAAGTGTCAGAGTTGAAATCAATTTGAGATTTTTTAACTCTGAAATATATTGACATTCAGGTTGGATCACTAACATGAAGTCTCTTGGGTTCTATTCGGCCATTTCTCTGGAATTTGAAATAAGTAAAGCTACTAAAATTGCTCTTTCCTGGCAGACATACCACTCTTCACCTTGTTAAGAAAGCATGTCAGTAAGTTGTTTCTTATTTTACTATCCGAGATTTGCAGGGTCCGACTTCACAGAGAAGCAGAATCTCAGACAAAGATTATACTGCAGAAAAATTTTCCAAGAGGGGATTCCAAACCCCCACATGTGTGGGGAGGAAAACAGATTATGGGACTGTGAGTTCTTAGCCCCATCTGCCAGCCTGGTAAATCTCAATCGTCACTCAAGATTTTCTCATACATTTTTCCATAATAAAATTAAGAATAAAGAAAATAAGATTATTTACAATTTGTTGGAGCATAGTGGTGTTTTGAAATTAATGAGGTAAATTTTCAGAAATTTGTTTAAAATTATATAATTATTGAGATTTGTTTCACAAATTACACACACACATACACACACACACATCAGTATAAAGTAGGGTAGTGTATCACTCCTGAATAAAATATTTGTTTGACTATTGACTTTGTTACTAACACAGACTCTGGCTTTGTTACTAATTTACTTCATTAGGTAAGTAGTAATAATAAATTCCTGACTCTAATGTGATCCCTACTGCTTAGCTCTACCTAGATGCACTTTTCTCCTCTTCTTGATAAGACATCAGGATCAAGGCAACTTATAGAAGAGTTTATTTGTAGCTTACAGTTTCAAAGCAAACAGGCAGACATGGAGCTATAGCAGTAACTAAGAACTCACACATTGACTCCAAAGCACAAGGCAGAGAGACTAAGAATAGCATGGTGGGCTTTGAAACCTCAAAATTCACTTCTCTTAAAACATCTGCTCCAAGACCACACATCCTAATCCTTCTCAAAGAGCTCCTCCACCTGGGGACCAAGTATTCAAACATATGAACCATTTTCATTCACCTTACTACATTCATTCTACATTGCTAGCTAATGATTATATTTAATGTTTATACACAAACTCTATGACATCAACATATTAAGCCCATATAGCTATTAAGATTCTCCAGAAGGCACAGATGCAGGGACCTTTAGAAATAATCCTTTAGGATATGCATCTTCATGAACAACACGGAATTGCAGCCTTTCTAATGTTCTAAAGGAGAGTGGAAAATAGAGACTACAGCAACCAGCACTTTAATGATACTAAAAGAAAACTGCTAAACTTATACATTTTAAGCATTTTAGTTACAATGCTGTTTTTGTTGTTTTCCTTTGTTACACATTTTCAGTATCTGCCTTAAGAAAGACCCTAAGAGTTCTATCCTTATAGGTTTCTAGGTGCAGCACATCCCATGTGTCTTGGGAGAAAATGTAAAAGAACCAGTTGAAATAATCTCCCTAACTCAGGAACTCAACATGTACAGGGTGCCCAAAACTGTGCTCCGGGAGGTAACTGCTAGTATTTGGAGAAATGCAATGGACTGAAACAAAAAGAACATAAAGGCAAAAGGCCAAAATGAATTTTATTTTTTACACAATGCATTTATATGTATTTCTTCTGGCCTTTCTAGATTGAAACTTGAGAACAGTACACATATTCACATGGAGTTGATTTATAGTCCCATTTCTGTGGAGGTGATAAAAAGGCATTATGTATGAATATCCAAACACATTACTGTGTAATCACTTGAAAATAGCCAGCATTGAAAATTGCTAAAAATGATGAATGTGTGACTCTGGACACAACTAGAGTTTGTGAAATCAACCATACCATTGTTCAGATGTTTGAACATATGTTTGAAACCCCAAAGCATAGCTGTGCAGAATGTCTCCCTGCTGTAAAGCAGTGTTCCCTTCATCTTAAACCTATTCGTATTTTAAAAAGTTAATTTACATTTATGCCTTTGAAATGCTGTCTTTTAAAATACCCTATATGTTTAATTGTTTAGGTAATTTAAACACATTAGCATCAACATTAATACTTCATAACTCTCTTGGTTAGAATGTTATGTCCCTTCTTAACTGAAAGCTAGAAACACTGGTTAAAATTGTGACGTTACTGCAAACTCTAGTCAAATTAGATAAATAATAGATTATAGATGATAGGTAGATAGGTATATATAGAGATAGATAGAAATTTTTATATGTTTATGTTTGTATTCTATGTATTTGTATACATAGAAATATATACAGGCTTTGTTTATCACATTGAGCACCTATAAATATTGCTTATATTAATTGGCAAAATAATACTTCTTTAGTCTTGCAGTCATCAAGCTGCATTTTTTAATCTTATCCATATGGATCCACATCACAATATTAACTCGATTTTGGAATAGCATATGCTATTAGAGCCTTTTGAAGTTGGCTGAGGGTCACATTTCTGTTCTTCCTTCAAGCTTATTCTCTGGCTTCTCATGAAACAGCTAAATCTATTCCTGACTCTTCCCAAGTTTTGTGATTTGTTTCTAAATTTTATAAAGGATTACTCCCATAGGCATCACTCTCTGCCAAACACATTACAGAAAAAAAAAGTCATTTTCTACAGGCTTGTGCCCCTCACTTTAGGAAAGAAAATCATGATGTCAAAGCTCAGATACCATCAACAAGGGAGGCTGCTTGTTCATTCCTGGCTGGCCAGACCACTAAATAACCACTCAGAAACTATATTATTTGCAATTCTGTTTGGCCAATAGCTTAAGCCTATTTCTGGCTTATTCTTATATCTTAAATTAACTCATTTCCATTAATCGGTGCATCGCCATGTGGCTGTGGCCTACCAGCAAAGTTCCATCTGACATCTGTCTCTGGCAGGGCCACATGCCTTCTCCTTGACTCCACCTACTCTCTCTCTCTCGCTCTCTCTCTATATAGATAGATAGATAGATAGATAGATAGATAGATAGATAGATAGATAGATAGATAGATAGAGACAGAGACAGAGATAGAGATATATCTTCTAGCCTGGCTATATTGTTAAGTCATTGGCAGAAAGCAGTTTCTTTATTCATTAACCAATAAAAGCAACACATATACAGAATGACTTTCCATACCAATCTCCTCTTATCTTTTATTACCAGGTGCTACATGTTGAACTTCTGGAGTTTAAGATAATCCAATGACTCTTTCTCCATACATTTATAGTTATATCATGTGGCTTATCGAAATAAAAGCTAACCTATGCATTGCGCTAATTCTCTTTTCCACAAGCTACCTGATAAACATCAGTGAGTTCACAAACAGGGATCTGTGATCTTCCAGTAAACCCTCTCTCCAGGGCAGCAGTTAAATACTTGTCCATCAATTATCTCTCAGGCAAATCACTCAAATGCAGCTATAAATAGATATCATCAACAAAGCATTAGCATATATACAATGACAGTATTTCTAGGTAGCACTCACATTTCTCTGCTAAGAAAAAGATTATGAGTTCAATTAGCTTGACTGGCTAGGCAGACTGGGCAGGGAGCTCTGGGTATCTGCCTGGATGTCAATCTTACTTTTTATAGCAATACTTTTTTCTTTTATTAAAAATAGATTTTTTTCATACAACATATTCTAACTACGGTTTACTTTCCCTCTGTTCCTGCTAATTCCTTCCCACTTCTCTTCCTACATGGATATACTCCCTTTTTGTCTCTCCTTAAAGAACAAACAGGCATCTAAGGGATAATAATAAATATGATAAGATAAAACAAAACCAAACACATCATAAGAGGGAAAAAAAAGAATAGGAAGAGTCCGATAAAAGCACAAGAAGTAAATATAGATGTAAAGACAGTCATTCCTCCACTAGAGAATCCCATAAAAACACTAAACTGAAAGCTATAGTCTATAAATAAAACCTGTGGATAAAAGTAAATTAATTAGTAGACAGATAAATACATGGATGGATGGAGGGAGGGAGGGAGGGAGGGAGAGAGAGAGAGAGAGAGAGAGAGAGAACGATGATGCTACATAGGATAGACCACCCCTGCAAGAAAATATTAATATTAATATTGCTGTCCCTGGTAGTCATGTCCCCACTATTCAAAACCGCTTATGGGACATCTACAATTTTTCACAAAAAGATAAATGGATATTTTTCAGTTGTGATGTGAATTTAACTCTTTGCTTCTGTCATCCTTCCTTTCTTATAATTATGGTCATAAATAGAACAGTTCCATTAAATTTACAGTAGATTGCATTGAATATTTCTCAAACCACAGATAATGAACTCCTATGAAGAAAGCTAAGTACAACTATAGCAATGGTATTAGCATACTCTATAATCTCTGGTTTTAATATTTCAAATATTAGAGAAATGTGCAACTCTAAAATTTTTATTTAAAATGCAATACATTTACACGATGGAGTACTACACAGCAGAAAAAAATAACAACATCTTGAATTTTGCAGGAAAATGGATGGAGGTAGAAAACATCATTTTGAGTGAGGTAACCTAGACCCAGAAAGACGATTATCATATGTACTCACTCATAAGTGGTTTATAAACATAAAGCAAAGAAAACCAGTCCACAAATCACAATCCCAGAGAACTTAGACAACAATGAGGACACTGAGAGAGACTTACATAGATCTAATCTACATGGGAAGTAGAAAAAGACAAGATCTCCTGAGTATACTGGAAGCATGGGGACCTTGGGAGAAGGTTGAAGCGGAGGGGAGAGGCAGGGAGGGGAGCAGAAAACAATGTAGAGCTCAATAAAAATCAATTAAAAATATTAAAAAATTATTTAAAATGACCTCTGCTGACTGGATAAATGACAGTTATAACTTCTGGTATTTTTCTTATTTAAAAGATCCACAATACACCCCTACTTGGTTCCTTTTCTGTGGCTAAGTTTTCCAGAAAAAAATCGAAGACAGTCAGATATTTTAATGAGTAATAGATGAGATTCTAGAGACAGCTTGAATTCACACCCTTATATTTACTTCCATGTAGCATTATGTGTTCTTTAGCTATGCAATAATGTAATAAAATATAAATTTAATATCCTAAAAATAGCTCTGTGATAATCTAAGATGCATAAATGGCTCTAGAAGTCAGCATAATATTAGAAAAACAGTAGAAAAAAATCAGAGAGAAAACTTATCTACTAGGAACACCGGCTATATGAATATAGCTAGCAGAAATAGCAGAGGAGTCTCCCAAGATAATTTTGAGACCCTATGAACAACAGCAGTGAGGTAAAATTAATGTTCTCAAGATAACAGAAAGGAATAGTTGATAAGAAATCTTACCAATATTGGATCTATACCAGCAACATTTCATTGACCAAATGTTTTCACAGCGTAATTATAAAACAATAGTTAAAACTTAGGAGAACCTAGCATATGAATTCTCAATAAATTCTATCTCTTTCTACAAAAGATAATTTTATTCCCCTTACATTCTTCTTTTTTCTAATCCCCAGATTCCATACTATTCATCAGATGCTTAGGTTGAGGAGTCTAAAAAGCTAGTATGTAAATTCTACAAATGATAATCCTCCTCTTTCAGTGATATCAATCATATTTAATTTATATTCTAGTTCGGTTTGTACTTCCAGGTCACAGTCCATTATTAAGATAAGTCACAGCAGGATCTCAAGCAGAAAGCAAGGAGAAACTGTGTTTTCTGTCTGGATCTCTGGATGACTCTGTTGCTTATACTAAGTTAATATTGTTGTTCAGCACAAGTCTACCTGCTTAGGAATAGTACTGCCCACACTGGGCAGGGCCTTCCCATAATAGACAATCAGTCAAGAAAATCACTTACATTAGATCAGACACCTGATCTAATGGGAGCTCACCAAATCCAGCTGGACCAGGACTGAATGAGCATATGATCAAACAGGAATCTCTGAATGTGGCTGTGAATGGGGGCTGACTGAGAAGCCAATGATAATGGCACTGGGACCTATGTCTTCTGCATGTATTGGCTTTTGGGGAACCTAGTCTATATGGATGCACACCTTCCTAGGCCGGGATGGAGGGGGGAGGGACCCTGCCCCCTCTTAAGGAAGAAGCGGGAGGGAGGAGGGTTAGTGGGGGAATGGGAGGGGACTGGGAGAAGGGGAGGAAGTGTAAATTTTTTGAATGAAAAATAGAAGAAAAAAAGAAAAAAGAAAAAAAGAAAATCACTTACAGACATGACTACAGAATAATCCCTTGATTAAGGCTTCCTTAGACTATGTCAGGTTGACTGTTAAAGCCAATACAACTACACTTAATGTCTATAGTTAATATATACCCCAAATTAGCAATATAATTAGTATACGTGAATTGATTTAATGAACATATTTTGTTTAAATATTCAATGATCAAATTCTCTATTGGGTTTCTACAGTCAGTATGGAATAGGCATCAGATGCCCATGTTATGAAATTATTTTCTAGTTGAAATAAACTCCTTTAATTCATCTTTGTAAAATATGATGTCGGGAATGGGTTTCATCTTGCATAAAAGGATTTAAATCCAATCAGAAAATGGTTTGTTACTCCCGTAGGAAGATAAGGCCTATGAGGCCAAGATCTCTGCTAACAGTGTGTCTAGCATCCACCAGCACTATGAAAACTAGCCAGTAAAATAAAGCTCTTAGGTCATTACATCAAATTCATTTCATCATGTTCTGTGATTCAATCATGCTTTTTCTTTAGCAATATGGTCTTACCACTACATTCTTGGGAATAACAAATAACATGGATTCTTGTAATGTTTGGAGTCTATGGGACCTCAGTGGAAAAAAACTCCAAAAAAATTCCTAGCACTGACTTTTTATCTGTAACCCTCTAATGTCTAGTAAGAACACGTATATATAGGGTACTATGTTTTAACACACAAACACACAATCATGTAGTTTTTTACCTTTAGTCTATTTATGTGGTAGATCATGTTTATTGATTTATACATATTGTACTATCCTTGCATCTCTAGAATGAAGTCAACTGCATAATGATGGACAATCTTTTTTATGTGCTCTCAAATTTAGCTTACAAGCATTTTATTGAGAATTTTTGTGTCTATGTTCATCAGACATATTGACTTACAGTTCTCTTTGTCTGTTGGCTATTTATCTGGTTTTAGTGTCAGGGTAATACTGCTTTATAAGAAGAATTTGAAAACATGCCTTCTTTTACTACTGTGAGGAATAATTTGAGAAATAGTGGGGCTAATTCTTTTTTCTCGTTTTTTGCTTTCTTTTTGATATGGTACCATAATTAAATCAATTCTCCCTTTCTTTTTCTCCCTCTAAATCCTTGCATATAACCCTTCCTGCTCTTTTTCAAAGTAATGGCATCTACATATGAATTATTACTACATGCATATGTTTATATGTACATATGTGAGATACATATCATACATACGTATGTATATGTAGATATATAAATATACAGATTCCTAAATATAACCTGTTCGATCTGAATACTGTTACTTGAATATAGGTTTTCAGGACTGAGTGTTTAGTAGTAGATAAGCAAGTAGTGCGCTTTTTTCCTGGGGAAGACCATTTCTCCCATACACAGCCTTCCTTAGTTGCCTGTAGTTCTTTGTACAGAACTGAGGACTCGTGGACTCTTCCCCATGCAGTTTGGCTAGTTTATATTTTTCCTTGTTTAGCTAACATTAGGGAGTCATATAGATGAGACTTCATGGGTGTGTCTTCTGACATTACTGGAATGCACATCTCACAGCACACTCCCTGATTTTCTGGCTCCTACAATCTTTCTGCCCCTCAATGTTCTCTGAGTCTCAAGTGTGAGAGTGTTTTGTAGATGTCTCCATTTGGTTGGGCTCCAGAATTCTGCATTTTTATTGGTTATAGTTATCTGTAAAGGTCTCTGTCTGTCGCAAAAGGATGTTTACTTGATGAGGAGTGGGAATGACATTTATTTGTGGTTATAAGAACAAAGGTTTAAAAAGATTCTTTTGCTACATTTTTATTTCTGTATCATTAGTTACAATCCTGATTTTGATTGCCTCTTCCTGTGTACTTTTTTGTAGTATTGCCCCCCCACATCAGCTTTGGTCACATCATTACATTATTAATTTGAGAGCTCTCAATTTTTTAATGTGGGCGTATAGGACTATAAGCTTTTCTCTTATGACAGCTTTCATTGTGTCCCATAGATTTTGATGTGTCATGTTTTCATTTTCATTTAATTTTAGAAATTTCTAATTTCATTATTTTAAAAAATATTTCATGATTTTACTTGTATAGATATTTTGTCTGTATGTATTCACCATGTGTGTGCCTAGTCCTGGTATCCCATTGAGGTGAAAAGGGCAAAATTAGAATCCCTGGAACTGGATGTGAAATTAGGAGCCACAACGTGTGTGTTGCAAATGAAACCTGGATTCTCTGAAAGAGCAATCAAAGTTTATAACCACTAAGCCAACTTTTTCTTCATTCAATTTTAATTCAGTCATATTCTGTTTAGTTTCCACGAATTTCTGTATAATTTTGTGGGATTTCTTTGGTTGTTGTTGATGATATCCAACTTTAATATGGTGATTAACTGGACTGTAGGATGTGCTTTCAATTTTCCTGTATTTCTCTAGACTAGATTTGTTCTCTAATATGTGTCAGCTTTGGAGAAATTTTATTCTCGATGCTTAGATAGAATGTTCTGAAAATATCTGCTAAGTCCATTTGATTTATGATGCCATACACTGCCAGAGTTTCTCTATTTATTTTTTTCCCTTGATGACCTCTTTAGTGGTAAAAGTGGAATACTGAAATCATGGAGTATCACTATATGTGGTTCAATATGTGATTTCAATTGTAGTATTGTTTCTTTTATAAGTCTGGATGCCCTATGTTTGGTGCATATATATATTTAGGACTGTTATTTCGTATTGTTAGATGCTTTCCTTTAATAAATATTAAGTATCCCTTCTTACCTCTTCTGATGAATATTGGTTTGGAATTTTTTTTAGAAATTACAATAGCTATAGCTACTTGTTTCTTAGATTCATTTACTTGGAACACCTTTTACCTGGTGTCTATCATTAGTTGGAGATATGTTTTTTAGAGGCAGCAAAAAACTGAATCTCTTTATAGTTGAAACTATTATTATTTTGATTTATTATTGAATAATGTAAGCTGATTCCTGCTATTTTGTTGGGTTTTGGTGTTCTGTTAGCCTCCTTTTGATTCAATGTTCTATACTTGATGATTTGTCCCTTGTGCCTTCTTGGGTATGTTTAAACTTCTCTTCAGACCTGAATATTGCTTCTATTGCTTTTTGTACAACTAGCATGATGTTCAAAACTCTTTAAATCTGTTTTTATCATGGAAAGTTTAGCTCTTTCCTGCAAATATGACTGATAGTATATTTCTGGGCTGGGTATAATCTCTGGGCTGGCATCTGTAGTATTTAAAAACTAGTCCAATATTAGTCAAATCTTATGGGCCTTCTTTTATATGTGACTTGATCTTTCTCTCTCGCTGCTTTCAATATCCTTTCTTTGTTCTGTACACTTAATGTTTTGACTATTATATGACTTGGAGAGTTTCTTTTCTCATTCTTGTTGTTGTTCTGCATGTCTCTTGTGGCTCAAAAGACATCTCTTTCTTTAGATTAGGGAGGTTGTTTTCCTATGGTTTGAAATGTTTTCTGTAACTTAGACTATTTCTCATCTCTTTCTCCTATAGAATAGTTATTATTCATGGAATAGGTCTTTTATTATGTCCCAGAGTTCCTGTGTGTTCTTATTTTTTCTTCAGAGGGGGTGGGTGTCATTTTCTTTGACTAAGTGATGCAATTCCTCTACCTCATGTTAAGATTTGAAATTCTCTCTTCCATATTATCCAATCTACTGATGAAGTCTTCCTACAGATGGAATTTTTGTTTACATTTTAAATTTTTCATCTCAAATGTTATTTCATTTTTATATTTTTCAGAGACTTTATTAAATTCTGTTTCCATATTTTGAATTTTTATCATTTTATTGAATGCAATTTATGCTATTAGCGTCTTCATGCTGGCATTTATTCATATCCCCTTTCAGGTTCTTTGATCACATTCATTATTGTTCCATTGAAAACATTATCTTGCATCATCTCACTTGCTTTTCTCATGGGACATTACAATGATGTACTAATTTTCAGTGGAGATTTGTTGTTTTGGTTATTCCTAGTTACATGGGCATTAGAACTTACATTTTTAGGTCCATATTCTTTCTAAACTACCTTGAAAATCTTGAGATGCAGTTAAATGACAGGTAGGTCAGTGATTCAGTACAGTCTAAAGCTGCACATCAGAGTACTAGCCTACTGTGCATCAGGATCCTGAGAAAAGAAATATCCTAAGCACATGATATTCTTGTACAAAAAACTACCATAAAAACGATGTGAATAAATTTTCACATCTAACTCATTATATTCTGGTTAGTGAAATGTCAAAAAATAGTACTTTAAGAAAAAGGTTATTATTTTGCTCTTGCTCATTATAACCTTTGCTCAGTAGATGATATGTAAACAATTCTAAATCTATTGGATTATCATCATCTGGCTAATCATTCAACTTTTTATAACAAAAAATATGTAGCATAGATTTTATGTGTAAACTGAACTGATTACAAAAATCAAAACGTATTACTCAATTACAATTTAATAACCTGAAATCACAAATAAATATTACAAATATAACCGATTTTAATAAACAAACTAAGTTAAATTAAATCTGTAATGAAATAAAATTATGCAAATCTTTTGGTTTCTATGGAAATAAAATAATTTTAAATGGTTTCAAAGAAATCCTGCTGAGATTATTAGTCAGCAAATGGAACCATGAGCTAAGAAAAGTGACATTCATCTTGTTTGCTTCATGTTATTGTGAAGATTTCAAGCTATAGAAGAGCCAAAATCATTTTAATACTTGCATTAACACAAGCTGAATTCTATTGTGAACATTTTACACAAGCATTTTCTTCTGGTACTATACATCTAGCCCAGGTTCAGAGCTACAACTCCACCATATCTGTTTAGTATATACCTACTTAACTCTCTGTCAATCCATTTCCTAGGTAATAATTCATTTGAAATTCACAAATTTATATTCTGGTGGTTTTCACAATATTTCCCCATAATCTCAGACATTTGAACACTTGGGCCCCAATTGATGGTGCTTGGAAAGAGGTTTAAGCAGTGTAAACGTGTTGGAGGAAGTATGGTATGAAGGGTGCCTTTGAGAGTTTAAAGACCCTTGCCATTTTGAATTTTCTTTCTCTACTTTACAAATATGGTTCAAAATATGAGCCCTGCAGGCTGCTTTACCCAAATGTTGCTTCCAACTTTAAGTCTATCTGTTCTGAATTCAGCTGCTGAGCACACATTCTCATGTTCACAGAGGATATTATTTACTACCCATACTCCTTGTTCTCTACTGGAACTTCAGTAGCTTTAGATAATGGTAAAAATCATGTAAATTTCAGGAATATTCATTCCGAAAGTAACATCGGCCTGTCGCCTTCTTCTTCCTCCTCTTCTTCTTCCTCTTCCTCTTCCTCTTCCTCTTCCTCTTCTTCTTCTTCTTCTTCCTC
>PVIU01006564.1:0-100223 GCA_004026605.1 Ondatra zibethicus
GGAGAAGCAGGGGAGCAGAAAAAAATGTAGAGCTCAATAGAAATCAATAAAAAAATAATAAAGCCTTATTTTCATATATCTTAACATTTTTCAAGAATCAAGTTATAAACTTACTGGATTTATGAGCATTTACATATATAAGGTCCATATAACATTTAAGAGACCCTTTTAATAAATAAAATTACTGTGATTACTATTTCCACCATGCATTTTTAGTACCAGTATCTAGATCCACTAGTCTCCTTTTGAGGGACAAAATCTGTGAATCTAGAGACGGTTTAGTTCAAATTTTGATGTCCTGGCTACGTTTTTCAGCAGAACCCTATTCTTAGTGAAGATTCACCCACATAGTTCCTATCTGCTACCAAGGAGAAAGGCTCAATAAGATGGACAGTAATCATACCCAATAACACATCCAGGATTCAAGCAGAAGAGAGAAAATTCTTGATTTCCCCCAAAGCTCTCCCTGATAAACAGAACCTAGAAATGTATTGTGCTCCCTGAGTCTGAGGAGATTAAACATAGGTTTCAAGAAAATACAGTTCAAGTGGGTCAGAGGCAGGCTAGGACAGGCCATGAAGTAAACTTGAAACAGCTAAGATTTGAAAGGGACTGGCTTATGTGTTCACGGCACTTTTGTGTGGGTGTGGGTATGGGGGGCTTGGGGGTGAATCGCGGAGGGAAATCTGGAGCTTCCATCAGGATTTCCAGTCTGCGTTCTGAATTCCCTACTCAAGACAGAGATCCTTGTAACCTGCTGAGCCCCAGCCTGTTCCTACGACAAGAGTGAGGGTTCCATGACCAGGAGTATTTAAGAGAGCTATATCCCATCCTTTTTGTTTGTTTTTGTGGTTCCCTTCTCCCCCCCCCCCCCCCAAGACAGGGTTTCTCTGTAGCTTTGGAGCCGGTGCTGGGATTAAGGTGTGCTCCACCACTGCCTGGCTGCTATATCCCATCTTGTCCCACAGGATGATAAAGGGAATCCACAGGTACCATGGAGCAAAGGTTTTCAATAAAAGGCAGATAACCAGGTCAAGAGGAAAAATAGAATAGCAGTGAAACACAGAAGAGTGTCTGTGTCCACAGCCATGTGCTTTAGAACAGGAAATAAGCTCCACTTCCTGGAATCTTTCTTTAGGCCCAGGAGCTCATTTTATTGCAAGCCTCTAGGGTAATGGCTTTCAACCCACGGGTTGTGACCCCTTTGGGGGGGTGTCACATATATCCTGTATATCAGATATTTACATTATCATTCATAACAGTAGCAAAATTACAGTTATAAAGTAGCAATGAAATAATTTTACAGTTGGGGGTCAGCAAAAGGGTATTAAAGGGTCATAGCATTAGGAAGGTTGAGAATCACTGCTCTAGGGTAACTGCCAAATTATCTTAGCATCCTCAACCACAGTGCTTTAAAAAAGTCAGTCAATTCCTTAGTAACTGAAATGAAGTTGGTATCTTAAATGAACAAGCACACACACTATGCAATCCCCAAAATACTATACCAACAAAGGCAATGAGGTATTATTTTTTGCCTGTCAGACTGGCATCCTCTAAAAACAAACAATATATAATAATTTTATTGGGTGGGGAAACACCCCCCAAAAATTCCCATCACATAACGGGCCCATGACTATTCGACAGGAATCCTAGGAAATGACAGAGCCCCACACTGTATACAGCGTGCTGCTTTCTTCTGATGGGTTTTTCAAGTATGCTCAGAATTATCTTGAGTAATAAAATGTCTCAAACAATAACAAAGAAACTACTAGGAGGGACTAGAAAGATGAGGATGGAAAACGAACTTAGGAAAGTACTAGATTATTCTATCTAGGCAGATCCTGTATCTCTTTTCACTTTATGAACTTCAAATTCTCCCCTTGGAATGTTCAAAGCGTTCTTTGTCTGAGACAGTGTAACAGTGTTCTTTTGTAGAGTCATCGAGTTTCTGATGGAGTCTGAGGGAAAGGATGTAATTCCAAACAAACCAGGTGTGCAGGATAACATGCTGATTGGAAGGAGCTATGCTGGGGAACTTGAGGAAACCGTGGCTCTTGTGAGGGTGGGGGGACAGCGGCTGATGAAGGACTCTCTGCAAACCTCACATACAAAACTGACATAGACTTGTGCACATGCTCAGTGTACGAATAGGAATATTCACATGGTCTACAATTATTTCAATATACAGCATTAGTTTTCCTAAAATAGCTTTCTTTAGCCTAAAATCTCTTACATCATTTTTAGTCTTTCATATATATGCTGACCTATACCTTTCATCCAATCATATTCTTCTCAACACACCCCTGAAACCAACCATTGGCTAAGCACATGGCCCCATGCAAATACTCTCTTATGCTGGTTTATCCCAAGCCCCATCACCCATGAAGTCTTTGCACTCATTCCAGCCCATGCTGGCCTCAGCTCACATGTATGACTATGGCATTCCTTTGGCACATATCATATGCTGCCACATGCTATGGTGTAAATGCTTGCAATGTTGACAGCTCATTTTTTCAGGGATGATCACCAGGTCCCTTCTTGAGGGTGGAGACCATGTTGTAAACAAACTTTTCTTTGTGTTCTCCATGGTACCAGGTTTATGCTTAAAAACTACTCAGTAAATAGTCACTAAATAAAAGCAGAGACATTATTCACTTTACTCTCCATCTCTCTCACAGGCCCAGGTATACAAAGTCCATGGACAGGCTACACTGGAGAAAGAGGAAGTGATGGAATATTGACTTTTCTCTTTTCTAGAACTGAGCAGACAGGCCTGACTCACAGTGATCCTAGAGGAACAGGGCTTCAGAAAGGATCCCTGAATCCAGAAAGTGGGGATTCACTTCAGGGCTTCTAAAGTGTGGCATTCTTCCTTCCCGTGTTCACCCATTATGCCCACTCTGATGGCCTTCTCTATGGAAAAGGTAGTCTCAGGCACACATCTAGTAAAAGCTACTTACAAATCTATGTGACCAGTGCAGTTCGAGGAGAAAAGGTATCTACTTTCTAGTGCCCGCCTCCAGCCTCAGACAGTACCATTTCAACAGTGACTATTCTGACTCTGTTCTAGTGTTGCCGTCCGTTTCTCTCATTCCCACTCCTCTAGTCCATCTGTTTCTTTGGGACACAACAATTAAGAGCTTCCAAGAAACTACATAATTTACCTACTATATTGACCATAAATTATAGTATTAAGCTATTATTTGTTATTGTCTCTCTCCTAAGTCCCATGCTATAAAAATATTAGCTCCATGAAAGCTGACCTGTTTTTGTGTCCGCTGGATTTTGAGACAGGGTCTTATGTAGCCCATGTTGCCTCTGAACTCACTATGTAGTTACGATGACCCTGGACGTCTGATCCTCCTGTCTCTAGCTTCCATGTGCTGGGATTACAGGTTTATTCAGTGCTGGGGACTGACTCCAATGGCTCTGGGCATGCTAGGAAAACACTCTGCCAACTCAGCCACTCCATTGTCCCTGAGAGCTCATGTTCCTGAGCAATGGACCCTCTTTCCCCTATGTATTCCATGTACCTACTTGAGACAAAGCTGATGTCTATCAAAGCACTTGAACAACCCAACAGCCAATGTCAATTTCCCATGGTGGGACCCAGAAGGCCCCACAGTGATTCATTTTTCTCTGAGAATATTCTTTTCCTCATCCACAGAAGTAGTACACTATAATACAGTATAATTTGACAATGATAATATATATTAAACATACACATGTATAAAACAGTAGAACCAAGTATAGTGTATGTAGCATAGTACAGTCTAATACTGGAAGGTTCAAAAGCTTCACATGAGTGTAGAACTGAATCCATGATCTCCTTGCTACCATTTATACTTACATAACTTGGGGAACATCTCTCTCTTTTACCCTCATTTTTTCTCATCAGTAGGACAGGAATTACATAAACTTTCTGGAAGGACCTCTGTAGGTACTCAGTAAGTGGCAACCCATCCAATATATATAACATACAAAGCAAGTAGGAAAATATAGAGGTATATTCTCTACTTTTCACTGTTCCTTGCCCCATTCTAATCCCAAACAGTAACAAACACCTGGGGAAACATGAAGTGTCTATCCTGTAAATTCAACGTACCCTTGGCTTATATCCGGCCTTCCTTCAGAGCATTGCAAAGCTATGGGAGGGCATTGCTGTGGGGAACAATGACCATGTATGACAGCCAGTGGGCCTGGCTGGACAGCACTGGACCTGGCAGCTGCGAGATAGTTCCCAACATGTGGAGAAGGCTCTCCAACAAGAAACACACACCAAATAAAAACTTCTGAATCTTTATATGGAAGGGATTAATTTATCTCTGAAAGTAGCATTTTAATTAAAAATGGCTTTTCTGGGTGATATCAAGAAAGCAATGTATCACCAAATGTAAGTTTTATCAAGGTCCTGGGCTTTCTTTAACTTCTAAAAAGAGCCCAGTGTCGCCCAGTGCCTTTCTCATCAAGGTAACAGACAATAATTGTTCTTTTGCCCCCAGGTTAAAACAGATGCTGCTTTAACTTGGAGTCTCCAGCCCTTTGCTCACTCATGCTCCCCGAGACTGTGACACATGTACAGGCGACACGTGGAGGCGGCACTGCCACAGCCCTGGCTGGACTGGGAACTACTCCGCCACCTTAGCTCTGCTCTCACCAGAGCGCAGGTGCCCCAGAGGGAAGAACAAGCTGACAACCAGTCATAAATGAGCGCTTTCAGTGAAGTCCAACTCAGTCTGGGAACAAACACTGACAACTAGTTCACTTAGAACTTACAACATCAGCATCATCTCACGCTTTTGTTTTTCCATCGGAAATTGTATTTTTCGAGCATAAAATAAACAACAACGGCCACAGGTCACCAAATGAGATCCATCAAGTACTATCCCGTTTCTGGACAACTTTTTGTCCAGAACATTTTAGGTCTCACAATTTGTACTATTGAGAAACATGGAAAAAATATTAAAATTCTTAAAGTACAGACTGTCTACTATATACTTTTAAAAGATGGAAATAACTCTTAAATTTACTATAAATACTGATGCACAATATTAGTGAAAGGCTGTTCCTACTCTGGATTTTCTACTCCCTTCTATTTTGGATCTGGGGAAAGCACTGAAGGATGCATGTTTGGTCCCTGCTCCTTAAACAGCAGCTGCTTTACACAATTAGCTAAACTGGTTCACCTTTACTTCTTTCTGGATTCCTGCTTCTCTTTTCAAGAAAGTGATTCCAGGGGCTGGAGAGATGGCTCAGTGGTTAAGAGCATTGGCTGTTCTTCCAGAGGACCTGAGTTCAATTCCCAGCAACCACATGCTGACTCACAACCATCTGTAATGAGATCTGGCGCCCTCTTCTGGCCTGCAGTCATACATGGAGGCAGAATGTTGTATACATAATAAATAAATAAATATTTAAAAAAAAAAAAAAGAAAGTGATTCCAAGATCATCCTCTATTTCAGTCCTCATGCTGTCTTTGGTACAGTCCCTTTCTGCTGCTCCCATCTGTGTGGAGATCCTAACTCAAGCAGAAAGGGGCTCATTTATGTCCACAACCAGCTGTCTGTCTGTCTTCTACTTCAGTGTCACTCAGTCCTCTGTCCCTACCCACAGGAGTGCACTGAGCTTTGGAAGTAGAGCTCCCCACTGGGAAGGAAGAACCCCAAGGGCAAACTACTCCTCACACTCCAGCAGCACCTAAAACAGCATAGGCATGTGGTGTTTGCTTTATTAAACTCCATCTTTACCACTTCCTTGTGCCCATCATTTCCTGGATCCATCATTCCTATGCTGTTTAGGGATGACAGAGGGTGTGATTACTGCAACTTAGTTACAGTCTGGGAGATCCTGTTGTGTGAGCTAGGAGTCTTAAGTAGAAACCAAAGAGAAATGGGAAAGCGATGAGCGGAGGGAGGAAAGTGCAACACTTCCTTCCCATCGTGTCTTCACTGGGTTTAGGACTTGCCCTGACAAGCTCTAAAACACAGGTGGTCTCACTCTGCTTCCAATGTTGGGGAATCATAACACACTGAATTTAAGAAGACCAACCAACTGGTAATAGATAAAACCAGAAAAGAAACAGGTTCTTTTTTTTTTTTTGATTTATTTATTTATTATGTATACAACATTTCTTCCATGTATGCTTGCACGCCAGAAGAGGGCACCAGATCTCATTATAGATGGCTGTGAGCTACCATGTGGTTGCTGGGAATTGAACTCAGAACCTCTGGAAGAGCAGCCAATGCTCTTAACCTCTGAGCCATCTCTCCAGCCCCAAGAGACGGGTTCTTAATTTAAGTTCCTACTCATGAAAAGCTGTTACTCTCATCAACTATCAGGCAGGAGGGATGTTATAAAGAGAAAGAACGTGGGCTTTAGAGTGAGACAAATCTCTATAGCTGACTACCTCTGTGGCTTCATACAAGTCCCCCATTCTGGGTTTAGATCAACTGGGCAGGAGGGAGGGAATGAGGAGGGAATGAATGAAGGGGCACCTGTCTCGCTACTCTGTAGACTTGCTAAGAACATGAATACAACCACAAATGCTCTAAAGCCTACTTTTCCTTTCATGGTGAGCTAAGCTGTCCACCTAGGCCATCTGAAGTCCATCTCTGGTTAGTATGTTGCAGCAAACAAGTAGGCAGCATTATTACTGAACTCCACAGACAGGAAAACAGATGTTTTCTACCTCAGAATTCTCAGAGTAGAGAAATCAAGTCTCCGGATTGGAAAGGAAAATAAAAAATTGAAGTGTTTAACATGTTCTGTTGCTAAAACAGGAAGAAATGTATTGATTACAATCAGTAGAAGATGCAGTTTGTGCTGTCACACCAAGGGATATGTAGCACTTGAGCGATTATTTAGATTAAAGAAAAAACTTGCCTAGAATATTCAGATAAAAACCCAAATCGTTTTCTCATTTCCAACAAGCTACATTATCTAGCCTGTCTACTTTACAATAACAAGAACAGGGCTCATCTTTTGTATTACATCATCAGAAACATGAACAAAAGACATGATGATAAACTAACCCAAAACTCAAACTCTCCCCTCAGACACTGTAGACTTCTCTATGGAACGTCAAAATGTTAGCTAAATACACAAAAATCAGAACAACCCTTTCCCCAGGGTTGCTGGCCAAATTCAGTCTTAACAAGAGAACTTTCTGAACTGCACTGCAACTTCTTAGGGATGATAAGCAACCTAGAATAACATTAAGTTCTTAACATGTAGAGTTTTGGCAATAAAAACAGACAGTTAATTCTACTTAAAAGACGGGTGGCCCTGCCAGTGTTGTTCCCAAATGAGGTAATGTCCATGGCTCTTATCTGGCCTTTATTGAGATTTAATGTCATTTACTCTGGGCTCTTTAGAACCTGCTGTACACTCTCACCTTTCCTTACGGGTGTCATTCCCTTCCACTTCAGCACTGCCATTCTGAACCTCTGGGTTTGAAATGATTAGGAAATGAACCCATGTGTTCTTACTCTGCATGCCCTATAATTTGAGTCTTTCCCAGTCTCAGAAACCCAGGGATCAGCATATTTTTGTTTTTAAGGTATACTGAAGAAATACTCTGGGGTTTGATATGTTTATGTAAACATCTTCAAAGAAGTCAAAATGTATAATTCAAGAAAATGTTCTGTGAAAGAATTTGTTTTCTGATTACAAAATGATTTCCTGTTCTTGAAAAACTAATAGTTTTGTATTTACTTAGCTGGTTCTGAAGGTCCCATGGAGACTATCACTCCTCTCAGTCCCTAACCTCTCTTTTCCAAGTGCAAGCAAGCATTTGCTGGTTTTAAAGATAGCTTTATGTGTAGAAGAACCTACAGAGAGATTCCTTTCTGACTTAACCCCTCTGGCGCTGTCCCCGAAGAGACAATGACAACAGTCCAGACAGAGCAGAAGAGTGAGACAACTCGGAACAATACAGGAGTCTGTTAGAGCAGCACAGTAAATGCCCACGTCCATTATGACTCCTCACCCCCCCACCCCCCCACAGGAAGCCTTTCATCAATACTCAGGAACAAGAACAGCTGGACATATGACAGTCAACAAAGTAAACCTGAGAATATGGAAGTTAGCCCACATACAGAGTAGAGATCATGTCTGGTTGCTGGGCAGACTGGTGTAACACAGGGACTGCTATGGTGGCAGGAGGCATCCAATTAGAGGTCCACCAGTACAAGTGGAGAAAGGAAGGAAAAACGGCCCCATCCACACTACTTCTTCAAGAACTCATCAGCCTACGGCTGCAACCTTTTATGCTTTGGGCATTCCGTCTAACTCCCTTTAGGGTACACTTTCAAGATTCTTTTCTGCTACTTTCCTTGTCGTTAGTCTGTTTCCTTTGAAAGAGGCAGAGTTAGGGGCAAAGAGACCTAGCTCGTTTGACTAATCCAATGATGATCTCTGGACCTCTGAGGTCTGTCTCCAAGGCTAAGATAGCCTGTCCCTGTCTTTAACACAGGGACCAAGTGAGGACCGGAAGGTGTTAAGTGCTTGAGACTTTATAGTAAGAATCACATGGGACTGGAAAGATGGTTCTGCAGGGAAAAGTGCCGCTACACAAATGTAAGGACCTGGTTTGAACACCCAGTCCCAAGGTAAACCCAGATGCATAGCCTGTAGTGAAGAAGAAAATAACCCCCAAAGCAAAAAAAAAAAAAAAAAAAAAAAAACAAGAGACTCTTCAAACAAGGAGGAAGGTGGAATTTGGGCTAAAGTCTATTTGAGCTAACAGTTCCAGAGAGTTAAGAGACCACAATGGTGGGGTGAAGCCATGGTGGCAGGAACAGGAAGTCTCACAGCCTGCCATCAGTGACTACAACTTCTAAATCTTCCCAAGCAATATCATCAACTGAGGACCATGCATTCTAACACCCAAGACTCTAGGGGTCATCTCTCATTCAAACCATCACAACCTTGAAGAAGAAACTGCTCGGAATGTCCTGTAGGCACACTTGACGGAAAAAGCATGTTACAGAACTGAATGCACAAGATAATCTGCCAAATCAGTGCACAATGATTCATACTTGAGGTATCTGGTAATTAAGAAGTAGAAATAAATAAGTCCTACAAACAAATAAACTTAAAAGCTTGTGTATCAGGTCTTCACCTGCTAAGAATACACGAGAAACCAAAGTTCATCCTGTGGTGGTCTATGAAAGCCACCCAGAGTCATTCTACTTACTTGCAGAAGTGTTCCATGAATATGGTTTTGTCGGAAACACTGGTCAGTGCTGTTGGGAAGTGAGTCTAGCAGAGCATGGAGGGTGCTTGGTATTTGGTCTATTGTAATGAAGGGGACCAATGCGCGAGCTGCCATTTCACGGGAGTGGTAGATAGGTGAGCAACCACACCTGAGGAGAAATAAAAACGTTAACATCATTAATCCTTGTTTCCACATCTGTATCTTTGTATATGTTTATTATTTACAGGATCAGTACCTCATTTCAAATGATTATTCTTACTCTTTCTTTATTCAAATGATGTTTTTCTTTGTATCTGTGTTAGTTTCATAGGTCACATTACTTTTGTTAAAAATAACACTGACATATATAATGCTATCATGGGGGAAGATAATAGCAGAAAAATGGTGTATTCATCAATGATGAACAAACTTTAACTGGATACCTGTGAAGAGTAGAAAGTACTGTGGTAAGTGCCATGAGCAGCAAGGCTATCTCTGAGCAGCCTATATGCTGGTTAGAAGGATGAGATGCACATTCGGAATGATGAGCAAAACCGAGGCAGTTTAGGGACAATGATAAACAAGTGGTCTTCATGCTACAAGCAGTGAGAAGAGAACGGCTGAGTCAGGAAAGTATGGTTCTAGTTGGGCAAGAAAAACAAAAGGCTGTCCTAGCCAAGACCAGCAGTGTATAAAGCACACACAGAAATGCTTAAGGGACAGGTGGATATGTCTGGATGACTTAGGTCTAACTGGACACTAAGGCTAAAGAATTGATGGGTTGGGCCACAGTGAGGAGCATCACAAATGGCAGGCAACATAGTATGAAGCTCCAGTCAAAAATACAAGACATAAATGCCAAGGCTCCAAATCCTCACCATTGGGCTGATTAACATCTAAAGAATGGGAATAAAAGCAAGGAACAGCCAAGGACAAGTGGCATTTTGTGATGTTAACAGAGCACTGGAAAGGCAGCTCATCTACAGGCCTCTTAGCCTTGTAAACACTTAGCTCCTGAGAAGCCACACCACTGTGGGGAGTAAGACTGTGAAGCTGAAAGCTTTTAAAGACACAACACAGACTGTAAGAGAAGTCAATCTGGTAAAGTCTCAGCGTAGGAAGTACTTTGCTAGAATTCTCTAGACTTCATAATATTTCACCCACTTACAAAACTAATTCAATTTCAGAGGTGTCATAGATGCCAAGGTAAAAAGATCAGAAGACAGTAGGTTCTACTTGGCAAAGATATGGCCTCTTAACTTTCCCCCAAAACAAAAAGTATTACAAGGATTTGCATATGGTCTATTGGGGCCATGGCCATGTAGGTATAGGATGCAGGGGGCAGAGTCATAGGAAGAAATGTTTTTAATATTTCAGAAGCACCACCAAAGTGAACCTTAATATGAGAATAAAAATACAAAAAATTTCTGGGGTCAGAGAGTTCGTTCACTTAAGGCACTCACCACACTGGTAACCTGAGTTTGATACTGGGAACTCATGTGAAGAGAGAGAACCAACTCCACAGCTGTCCTCTAACTTACACACATACTCACACCATTGCCCCCACAACACCACTGCCCGGACACACCATCCCCCCCCGAACACTCCCCCCCCCCGACAATGCCATTTCTGTAGAAACAAAATGACTTTAAATTTCATTGGGGCACTGGATGACAATGCAGAAGAGAGAAAAACACATAAGTGAAAAACTTAGTGCCTGCTAGAGACTGGATAAGTGCCGCCAGGTGGCAGAATGGAAGGCGGCCAAGGCTACAGCAGGTAGCCAGTGAACTCCTCTGGACTTTTAACTAGGTCCTGACAACTCACCCATTTTTCTCACTTATTTTTCCTTTAAAATGATTAAATGTTTAATCTGTAATTGGCAAACACAGTAAAATGTTTGTTTTGGCCCATGGGGGCAGAAAACTTCATTCAACAAAGAAAAGAAAATATTCTGAAAATGGTTTGCAATCTAATTAGCAAATTATTTCATTCTGCACAGCAGCTTTCTGAAGGTTCCCAGTCCGTCCTCTACCCAGCCCCAACTCGCACTATAGTATAGTGTTTTATATCACCAAAGGGCTCTTGTATATTAATGTTTCCTTTCAAATACAAATAACCCTGACATGGTTGTAGATATTTAGTTTTCAATTAGGAGCAACCTTACACTAAAGAATGGCCTGCCTTCTGCTCCTGACCTTTTGCAAATGATGATTTCCCAAAGGAATCTGGCATCTATACAGGGGAAAGACTAGAAAGTGGGAAAAGTTCCAGAATGTTCTGCTTTCCATACCCCACTTTAGGTACTTATTAAACCCATACAACCAGGTTAACAAGCAAAACTGAAACTACCCTCAGAAAGCAATGAGCATTTACCGGGCATGCTAGTGCATACTTTTAACCCCAGCAATCTGGGGGAAGAGGCAGGCAGGTCACTATGCAGTCAACTCCATCTACATAAGAAGCTCCAAGGCTTGGTCCCTGAGATTTGCATGGTGTAAGAAGAGAACCAACTCCCACAACTTCTCCCCTGACTTCCACACATGTGCTGAGGCATGCATGTACCCAACCCTCCCCACAATAAATAAATGTAATTTTAAAAAAGCAACGCCATTTCTAAAGATAGCAACTTGTAAAGTAAAATTTAATCAAATGACATTCATTAGAAAGTAATAACCAATGTAATTTCACATTTATCTAATGGAAAGTATATAAGCAGGAAGTTGGATTACAGTTAGATTCACACATATGTACCTGTGTATACACACATAATACACAAACACTAAGCAAATATACACTTGCAAGTTTGCTTTGACAGTTGTTGAAGAGAAGGAACTTAGGGGTATTTAAGATAGAAAATCACACAGATGGGTTATCATTTTGCTTGGAACACTACATTTTGTGACTGAGATATGTCACAGAAACTGCCCCTCGCTAAACATACTCATAAATGCCAGGCAATTGTGGTCTGCTTTCCATACAGCTTGGCTCTATGCTCTTGGGGAATGGTACCCAATAATGACCCAGACCTTCCAGGGTATCTCTGAAGGCTAGGGGAGGAGCAGTAGGTTCACAGTGAAGAGTTAAAACAAAGCTTGCTCTGCATTGAGGATTTGCCAGCTCAACTACTGCTTCATTTGTAATGCTTTGGAATTTTCTTTGACCCTGGACCCTTGGGGATCTTCTCAGCATCTGAATTTTAATATGGTATGAGCTCTTTTGTCAAACCTTGCTGCACTGCCTCTGGTCAGGACCATTTGCTTTTATTCCTGTGTCAGCACAGGGGATGCATCACATTTACCCTTCCCACAGCAACCCCTGGCCACTGCCTTTGTCTACTACACTGAAATGACATTGAGAGCATACAAGGCAGGAGTTAAGAACATGTTCTGGAGTCTAGCATACATCAGTATGAATTCAAGTACTAGCACTTTGTGGTGGGTTTTAGGGTAAGCCAATTTCTAAGTTTTGACTACTTGTTAAGGCTACTGTGATGTGAAGTGGGATAATGAATGTAAAGCACAGTGCCTACCACACAGGTGTCAGCCATCGTAATCTGATAGGTAGAGTCATGAGGACTGAGCCTCAGTGAACAAGCATACTTACTCTCTGTTCTCTCCAGGGTTCTCTGTCTCAGCACAGGAAACAGCCTTGCTGATAGCAAGCATACTTCATGTGCTCACAGAGGCCTACCCTTCACTTTCCACGCAAATAAGTTGTAGAGAAGAGGGGACACTTAAGTTTTTCTGGGCCAACTGACTCTCTGCTCTCACACTTTTATTCTCCAGGCCCAGGGCTCCAATTCCTGTTCTGTTCACCCCACTGTTATTATACCAAAGATTTTTGCTCTCTCTTGTATGTTGTTCCAAATCTTGTCTTCAGAAAAATAATCCTGTGTGGGTATGTGTGCATACATAAAAGTTAAAAATAGTACCCAATAAGTTTGAAGATCTAGATATTTCTGAATCACATTCTCAGGGAGTTCAGTGGTGGTCAAAGTTACCAGATTCTCAGCTTGTTCTTTCTTGACCCTCCTAAACCTGTTATTAATTCATCAAAAGATCTACTGCCGTCTGAACTGGCTCTTTTTCTGGCCCACTCACACTGCTAGCTAGAACTTACAACTGCACTTACTCATACCCTCAATTCAGCTCATCATGAGTTTCTCCATTCAAATATATGAAATATAAATGGACATGACTTTTGGAGTTAAGTTGAAAAAAATCATTTCTTTGTGCTAATGAGAGAGGAATCTAAGAACAGTAGATACTTGCTCAACTCTAAAACGTGCACACTGTCAGGTCTGATGAGCAAAACAAAACAAAAAAACTATTATGTGTCTGCAGGCAAAATGTTCAGTTTAATTGTATCTACTGGGCAGCTCTTTGAAAATTAACTGAGTTTGCTATATTAAAACCTTATGAAGAAAGAGACACTAATAAACCACAATAGAACATTAGAGAACTGTAATGTGACCACTTGGGACCAGGCCACCATAGGCCCAAGCCTGGGCCTTAAAAGACATGTGACTCTGTGAACCCGCCACTCTGGTGCTGATTTACCAGTCTTTACCCAGTCGCATGTGCCCCGAGCTGCTAATTTTAAGTTAAAATGGCAGCTGCACATCCCTACAGCAACACTCAGTCACATCACGTGGCAAGGACACAGGACCACAGAGGTAATGGTGATAACTGCTTGCATGCATACCATTCCTTTTGGTGCTGGGCAATGAAGTGAACAAATTTCCCCAAGGTAAATGGTGTGGTAGTTACATCCAAAAAGCTCTTGGAACAGTACACTTCCGTTATCTGAAATTACAATTATTTCTTCAATAATGAAGGGATGCGTGGCTTTTAAATGTTAATCCCTGATTCCTTGCTCTTACCAAAATATAGACAAAATATAATCTTCATATTTCATCTGAAATTTCATTTTAATAGTTTATCATATTTTTGCTAGTAATAAATGCAATTTAAAACAAAAATTTTGAGATTCCAACCAAGTGTTTTAGACAGCTGGGAAGGAGATTTTTCTGGAATTCTGAGAACAGTCTCTCTCAGTAATAGCTCTTTCCCAGTGTAGGAAGAAGGCTTTACAGCGATGGCCACACAAAGACACTGTAAACCCAACCCTAGAGAGTTAAGGAAAAGAACTAATTTCAGTCCTTACCAAAAATAAAAATGAAGTGCTGTAAATATATAAAGATCTAACACGAACCATTTCCCTTGCCAGCCCTTCTGGAAGTTTAGTCTCCAAACCTGAGCACAGAGCTGCTCCTTGGTCTGGAGTCTCCACCCACACCAGCTGGAAAAGCATTTCCAGCTCTGCCTTGGAGGCTCACAGGCTGGGGTGAGCGCTGCAGCCCAGCTGAGGGTACAGACTCTGCAGATGGAATAAAAGCCTTTCAAGACTCTCTGCTGTCTCTACAGGAGACTAGAAGAAGGATGCCTTCAGACTCTTTGGTGGGGTTATGAACACAGCACCTGAGCTTAGGGTGTCTTCCTTTCTTGCAGGTAGGGAGGGGACAGGTGTAGAAGTCAGCTAAACAGGCTGGTTCTCCTTGTGGTGTGTTACTGCCTGAAATTCTAGCTCTCAAAGTGATTTAATATACTTGGAACTTGCACCATCAATCTTGGAGACTGGTTCCGTGTTCATAGCAAATGACTTTTCAGGTCACAGAGGATTGAGTGATCCATTAAAGAAACCATAGAAAGGTACTAAGAGTTCACACTCTATTTTTTAATCCTACCATGAACCTGGGGAATTGTTTAGAAAGAACTGTGTTTATTCCTATTAAAAAAATAAGATTTCAAATATTCAAAAACCTAACTGTCCTCTATTGGCAAATTAAAGCAATTCTGATACACAAATTACCCTAAAACTAGTCCACGATCTGCTAGAGAAATCATGGAAATAATTAATAAATCATAGAGAAATAAACTTTTTTGTCCAACTTAACTTTTTGAGAGCCTATTAATAATATCTGAAAAGTTATTATGAAGTAAGTACAAAAGTGATTGTGAATTTTATAGTGTTTTTTGCTAGGTGATGTATGAGTACATTCTTTTTTTTTTTTTGGTTTTTCGAGACAGGGTTTCTCTGTAGCTTTGGAGCCTGTCCTGGAACTAGCTCTTGTAGACCAGGCTGATCTCTAACTCACAAAGATCCACCTGCCTCTGCCTCCCAAGTGCTGGGATTAAAGGCATGCGCCACCACTGCCCGGCGAGTACATTCTTTTATTTATTTATTTACTGGTTTTTAGACAGTGTCTCTATAGCTTTGGAACCTGTCCTAGAACTTGCTCTGTAGACCAGGCTGCCTCGAACTCAGAGATCCACCTGCCTCTGCTTCCCTAGTGCTGGGATTATAGCTCTCAAAGTGCACCACCACCACCTGGGAGTACATTCTTAATAACCGTGATAATACAACATTTTAAAGTTATTTCTTGCCTTTTAAAACTAATAACTTATTAATTTATACTTGCTTTATGTTTATTTAATACTATGGAAAATTGTTAGACAAAAGTAAATTTGAGTGATTTTCTTATTAGAATTCAAAATGAGTGGTAAAACAGTAGCGACAACTCTCAGTGTCAACAGCCCAGAAACTGCTAATGAATATACAATGAGTGACAGTTCTAGAAATTTTGCAAAGGAATGAGCGCCTTAAAGATAAGGAACACGCCTGCCATCAGAGCTGATGATGACCAGCTGACTGTAATCATGGAAGATGACTCACAACTACATCAGAAGCTGCCAAGGAACTCAACCCAGACCATCCAGTGTTTGTCCAGCATTTGAAGAAAACTGGCAAAGTGAGACTAAGCGAATGCTCTATGAGCTGACCAAAAATTAAAAAAATAAAGTAATGCTGTTATTTTGTGCAATAACAATGAATCGGTGATGAAAAGTGGAATGGACATGACAACCAGTGACATCCAGCGGTTGCCCCATAAAGCTGCTCAAAGTACTTAGACAAGGACAACATGCACAGAAAGTCATGGCCACTGATGGGTGGTCTGTGGCCAGCCTGATCCACCACAGCAATCTGCACCCCAGTGAAACCCTTACATCTGAGAAATGTGTCAGAAAGTAGAGGAGATGTACCAGAAACTGCAACTACTGCAGCCAGCATTGCCAACAGAAAGGGCCCAATTCTTCTCCAACAATCGCTGGCCACAGACCACACAACTGGTGCTTCAAAGGTTGAGTCAAAGTTTTGCCTCATCTGCCATACTCACCTGACTTCTTGCCAACCCGCTACCACTTCTTCAAGCATCTTGACAACCCGCTACCACTTCTTCAAGCATCTTGACAACCTTTTACACTTCCACGGGCAGCAAGATGTAGAAAGAGCTTTCCAAGAGCTCGTCAGATCCTGAAGCCAAAGATTTTATGCTACAGGATAAGCAAACTTATTGTCTAAGACTGTCGATCATAGTAGCTCCTATTTTGATTAATAAGCCTAGTTGTAATGACTTAAAACTCAGTCTGAAACTAAAAATCTTTTTGCACCAAACTAATAAAATTAACAAAACTTGTGAGCTGAGTGGTCCACAAATGACAGTTTAAATATTTTTAAATGTAATAATGATTAATTTCCCTTATGACAAGATTTTGTATTGTTTCTGAAAAAGCCCAACACCTATGCAGAAATCGAAGGAAAGCAAAAGGTTGGAGGCAGGTAATCTAGGTACTTTCAAATATTCTCTCTCCCCCTCCCTTGTGTGTGTGTGTGTGTGTGTGTAGATGTATGGGGTTTATGTACATGTGTGGAGTAGGTCCATATACATGTGGGTGAATGTACATATAGAAGCCAGAAGTCAACATCAGGTGCTATCTACTTTGTTTTTTTGTTTGTTTTGGAGGGTTGACTTTTTTTTTTTTTTTTGAGACAGTGTTTCTCTGTGTAGGTTTGGAGCCTGTCATGGAACTCACTCTGTAGACCACACTGGACTCGAACTCACAAAGATTCACCTTCCTCTGCCTCCCGAGTGCTGGGATTAAAGGCCTGCACCACCACCGCATAGCAGTCTACTTTATTTTTTGAAAAAGAGTCTCTCATTAGACCCCGAGACTCACCAATTCAGCTACACTAGCTGGCCAGCAAACCCCAGGGATCCATCTGTCACTGCTTCCCCAGCACTGAGATTACAAGGGCACATGGCAATGCCCATGATCAAGCCCAGGTCCTCATGTTTCCGGGGCCAATGCTGTGCAGACTAAGCTATCTCCCAGCCCCTTGTCCTATTTTTAGTACTCAGATGAGCCTTCAAACAACATTATGTGAATATATGTGGTTCTCACTATAGGTAGACTAGTGGGAACATGCACAGAACAACGAGTTACCAAATGAACACAACCACAGCCAAATAAAATGCCCTGTGCCAGTTTCTTTCTGTTGTGATCATGGGTGTGGAATCCTTAAGAAGCAATTTATCCCACTAATTCCAATGGTTGGAACTCACATTTACAGATCTCATTCACAATAAACTGGCAGCCTAAATGTATTTCCTCCTGTTCAAACTACTGTTGCAAAAAAAAAAAAAAAAAAGCCTAAAGGTTTATAATGCACTTCCCTTAAGGAAAGCAAATCAGCCACAGGACTTTGACCCAAAGTTACTCACCAAACTGCAGACTTTGTAACCCAGGCCAACCAATGGTTTATGAAGAACATATATCAAAATGGGACAGGTTACCCAAAGGATGTGACAATGTCCTCTGCTGTCCTCTATTATTATTAATCACCTCGGTTCAAATCATCTAACCACTCAGAGCACTGTATTTGCTCATGTACATAAACAAGTTTTCAAAATGTTCAACAATGGAAAATTTTAACCTTTATAGTGACATGTATGGACACACTCAAGTCTGGATATTAGCAGAGCCTTAAGGGCTCAGGAAAAGGTAGCACACACATTTAAGTGACCATTTTAATGAAGAGAAACAACTACAATGCTTCTTTGGTAACATAAATGAGATGACAATGAAAAGATGCAAATTAAAATAGTAATATCTGTACCAGCTGTGGAGCCACAGGCAGGTTGCATATTATCCCTTCATGCTCTCTGCGTCTGCTCTTCTTCTGAAAGGCAGCGCTTTGTATCTTTGTCTCCCTCCTCCCCATCCACCTCTCTCTCTCTCTGTTCCTCTATTTCTCTCTCTCTTTCTCTTCCCCCATACTCCTACCCTCCCAATACTCACTAAATAAATTCTCTATAGCCCCCCAAGATAATAACATCCCTTCACATCCTTATCTGTAAAAGATACTAAGAATAATTTCTTAAGAGCCATCCAATAAAAAAATCCTATAAATCAACGGGCATTTAAACATTTTGGTTGGATTACTATCTTTTTTTTTTTAATTTCAACATTATCTTTAGGATCTCTCTTGACTTGTTCCATTGCTTAATCTCCTAACAATATTGATGCTGATAATAAAACTTTTATGCCTAACACTGACCACACTCAACCTTTCTATAGTCAGAGCCAGTTTTCTTTAGCTCAGGCCCTGTCAGAGTTGGAAACAAATGACCAGTGTTTTCTACACAGGAAAGCCCTTCATTAACTCTACTGGAATCCTCTCATTAAAGCACCCCTCACTCTTCCCAAGGCCACAACAACCCCATGACCTTTACTCATCTAGATTCTTAGAATCTGGTGATTATTTTGCCTCTACAGAAAGCTAAATGAATCTGCCTGACTACACCAACTAAACCCTGGTGCTCCTGCTGGAAGAGAGAAAGTGGAGCATTTCTTTTAATATGATTATTGCCCTGCAGAGACTGCAGCTTGTTTTTGCTAAAGCTAATTAATGCCCCCAAATAACCTTCCTTTTATTTCCTAGCAACAATTCAAACTGAAATCATTAAGAATGAATCTTTAAAAACCAACTATATGGAAAGGTTTGAAAAGTTCCAAAAAGTTGCATGATTTTGGCCTAGAAAAATAGTACAAAAAAGGAACAGTCTCATCTCCACAAAAATGTTCCTTCTGAATTAAGTAAACTGAGTCACATCTCCACAGACCTATAGTACTACCGATAGCCCTTTAGAAACACCCTAGGAAAAGTTTTATACGTTTGTTTGCACCCAAACCTATACTTAGAGTATAGTGGCACAGCAGCCAGAAGGTACTTCCTTTGACATAATTACTCTTTCTTGCTCCAATTTAACCTTGTTTTTCTAGTTCTACATGCCAGGGAAATAAATTAATTTATGCCTAAAAAACTAGTATCCAGAATATATTTAGAAGAAAAAAACAAACAATTTAACAAAAAAAAAACTGAGTCAGGCTCTGAACAGAGACTTCAGCAAGGGAGACGGGAAGTGAACACAGGTGAAGATGTGAAGATGCTCAACATGTTGAGTTACTCGGGAAACTAAAAGTACATTATATGGTGGTATGAAAATGTGTTCATGTAACCTAATGTCATACAAGATGAGTCAACACCAGTGAAGATGATATGAGTTATAATATATTTAGTAATAATGATCTAACACTACTCATTTGAGTAATACTAAATGAAAATGACTGTGTTTACTGAGGCTAGAGAGATGTCCAGTGGTTACAAAGACTGTCTGCTCTTGCAGAGGACCCGGGGGGGTTTCCAGTACCAACATGACAGCCTGCAATCATCTGTAACTCCAGTGTTAGGAATCTATCATTTTCTTCTGATCACCAAGAACACTAGGCACACATGTGGTGTAAAATATACAAGCAGGGAAAACACTCATACATATGGAATAAAGACAAGTAAGTCTTAAAAAGAAAACAAAAACAGGAAAAAAAAAAAAACCAAAACCTGAGCAGGTGAGGTGTGCACCTTGCCCACTATTACACTTGGCTGGTGGGAATGTAAAATGGTTCAGAAACTATGGAAAACAAGTTTTCAGCTTCTTAAAGTTAAAGCAACCACACAGCCCTCCCATTTCACTCTCATGTATTTAATCTATGGAAATGAAAGCTAATATCCATACAAAGACATGTACATGATGGGAGTTCCTAGCAACTTATCTATAATAGCTAAATTTTTAGATAAAAGAAATGTCTATCAAGAGTTAAAGAAGTAAACAAATTGTGGTGGATCAGTATAAGAGAATCCTACTTTACTTAACAACATGGCTAAATCTCAGAATATGCAGGTGGGTGCCGGTTCTCTGGCAGAAAGGACCGCAGCAGAGCAGGACCTGCTGTATGAGCCCTGGGGATGAACAGGGTAGTGAGCGTCAAAGACTCAGACCTTCCCCCTGGCCACCAGGGAGAAACACACATACACGGAGTCGGGAGTCTGTCGAAGCAGGATCTTGTTTTATTGCATCAGGCAGGAACTTATATAGGGCTGAGAGGGGGTGGGAATCTTGGGATGGGTTGAGGAGGAGATAGGAATAAAGGCCAATAATAGCCTGCCATGTTAGCAGTGGCTGGGCAGAGGTGGGTTTAGATCAGTCTGCGCTGAGTCACTCATATGGGGAAGTCATGGCCAAAGACAGGTTCTCCAAACTCAAGCAAGGCTCAGGAAGTTATACTGGGTCTCATGCCAAATAAATGCCAAAGAAAACAGAATGTATGCAGTATGATTCCCATTTTATAAAATTCTAGAAAATGTAAGTTAATCTATAGTGACAGAGAACAAAGCCACCACTGTCAGATATTGGGGGGTGTTGTGTAAGGATTACAAAGGACGATAGATATGTGCACTATCTTTATAGTAGTGGTAGCTTTATAGGTATATAAACTTATCAAATTGTACACTCTGAACATGCACAGTTTACCAGTCAGGTATTAATTTGTTTTTAAAGAACACCTTCATTAGCCTTTAATCCCAGTACTTGGGAGGCAGAGAAGGTGGATCTCTGTGAGTTCAAGACCAGGTTGGTCTACAGAGTGAGTTCCAGGATAGCCAGAGTTACATGCTGAGACTCTGTCTCAAACAACAAACTTCAAGGAAAAGTTTCTTGCTTCCCTTCTCTTAAGTGTTTTTTCCCCCAGATTAAACAAGCCTAGTCAATTTTTCAGCTTTCTGACAAGAATTAACTTTTCCTTGTGATCACTTTTTAAAAAAATAAATATTAAAGGCTAACAATCATATAAGAACTAGGACTGTGTTCTTGCACAGAGAAATCTTGCACAGAGAAATGCAGCAAAATCAACTTACCAAATTAAAAAAGGAAGGAAACGGATCAGCCAAGATTAAAAATTAAACTGTCTAGCTTTACAGCCTGTACCAACTGCAAAGTGAGCGTGTCTCAGTTCTGAGGTATCTGCTTTCGGTGTCTTGCTTGTTTCTGACGCAGGTCTTGAACCTGAAAAACTTGTCTTATCCTCAAACTTGTGGACTACCTGTTTTAGTCTCCCAATACTGGCTTTACAATTATATGTCAGCCTACAGAACCTAAGGTATTTTACAACCTCAGTTCTGAATATAATTATACAAATGAAAATCAATTAAATTGTTATTTTAAAATACACATAATAAACTATTCAATTATGTGGTATCAATTTTGTTGGGATAGCTATAATAAACTCATCTGCATTTATGATATTTCTATGTGATTATTAAGGTAAAACAGATGTTTCTCTCCACTTTGAATTTATTAAATCTTCTTTCTAATATCTTGAACAATCAAAAACTCGACTCATATCATAGTGAAAAAGTAATTTTCAGTTTCTAATATTCAAATCATCCTAAATTCTGGGAAAATAGAACCAAGAGCAGCATCCTATTAATACATTCTAAATGAATGCATAGCGAATGCAGATTGCTGTGTACAGTTCAAACAGAACTGACTACACATGCACATGGCCTGGCCCCAATAAAAAGTGTACTAGTGTTACAAGCATACAATCACAGTGGTGGCATCTTTGTTCAGAAGCATGCTATATCCCTTCATTACTGAAGCACCCTAATACTTAATTATGATGCTACTAATTATCAGGGGCATCATATTACCTACAAGTCCTTTCCTGACTGTGACCTTGGGTTAATACATTAATTTCATGGTGATTATGTTTTAAGATGGGGACATGTCAATAAAGAATACTGGCCAAAACCTCTAAAATATCTAACAATCTAAAATATCTAAGACCATAGAGTACTAGAAAAAAAAAATCACTGCTAATTCCCATTGCTAGTTTCAATAAGGAGATATATATTTTTTAGTCTAAGCATAAGTAGCATTAAATAAGTCTTCAAAGAAGACATGCAATGAATGTAAACAAAAAAATAAGAAACTCTTAAATATCACTATTTCTACTCCAGCTCAATTAAATAAAGGTGGCTTCAAAGCAGTATCATTTATTTGCTAGCTTTCCTCTTTGTCTATCAAAAATGAACAAAATAAAATCAGTGGAGAATGTCTGATTCATTCTTCAGTTCTGTCAAGGACACCTTTAAATTCAGATTAAAAATAAAATACTAAGTGTGAAACCCAATACTGCTTAGCTTTGGGTACAAAGGTCTAATAAATAGAACATTTCAAAAGAAAACAAAACAACCTGGATTGCTTCCACTCATTTTCATGATCTCATCAATAGATTTCTATGGCTTTGGCTACATTTGCTTGTGGAATCTGGCATCACTCGCCTACAATCTGCATTACCAGTTCATACAAGGTACAGAAATGCTCTTCACTCCCTCCCTCATATACTTCAAAGCACTTCATTTACTATCCCAGAAGTTATCCTGACAAAATCATTAGTCAAAAAGAAAGCAAAGGAATCCACTTTTCAAAAAAAAAAAAACATGTATATCAGACTGTCTTAAACAACCATGCTACATCTAGCGAAATCTTTGTTTCATAAAGAATATATTTTTTGAGCCTATGCAGTGGTACATACATATAATACATAATATACATATAATTCTAGTACTCAATAAGTGGTGGCAGGAAGCTTGCAAATTTTAGGTCACCTAGGCCACTTGAATACATAGCAAGTTTCAGGTCAGCCTGGGCTATATAGTAAGACCCTGCTTCAAAAACGAAACAAAACATATCCCTCCCTATTCTTACTAGTGAGAAGATCAGAACTTATTTCTACTGAATTTTACTCAAAGTGTGTGTGTCCTTAACTTATTCCTAAGTCTTTAATGTCCAGCCTCTTCTTCAAAAAGTTCTAAATTAAAATATAGGAAAGAGACTGTTGACATCCTAGTTGACCACCTCATGGTTGTCTTCAAATGATGACAGGGACAGAGGATACGAGATGTATTTTTGTTTTGTTTTTTCGAGACAGGGTTTCTCTGTTTAACATCCCTGGTTGTCCTGGAATTCATTCTGTAGACAAGGCTGGCCTCAAACCCACAGAGATCTGCCTGCCTCTGCCTCCTGAGTGCTGGGTTTAAAAGTGTGTGCCACCACTGCCCAACTGAGGGATTTCTTTGTTATAGTTTAAAATACCAGGTTTTCACCAGGCATGGTTGTTCCAGGCTAACCAAGGCTACACAGAGAGAGACCCTGTCTCAAAAAAAAAAAAGTTTTCAAGGTTGAAAAGTGTTTCATTATATGAGTATATTCTTCTATCCCTTCCTCTCTTCCTAAAACTCATATTGTATCTATATCACCAGATAAGATGTTTATAGGGTTTGAGAATTTCTTTGGTCCGAAAAATATGGCAGTCCACTACAGAGAAGCTGAGAGGGCTGGTTTAGCCAGTTTGCAGTTGTCTTTTTAACAAACACGGAACCTAACAAGACAACATAAGGTCAGATTCAAATTTCATTCATTAATAGTAAAGAAATGTGTGTTTGGCCATTTAATTGTTGCCAGATCCCACATATGGCTAATGTAATCATGAAGACTATTCCATAATCAGAGCAATGGACACTCCTCTTCCAGCCATGAAGACAGAGTACATTGGAAAGAACTGACTTCTCTCCCCTGGTTTATCTGTAGAACAGTAGCTACCATGGTTTAAATGATTATTTTAAAGACAAAACAGGCTCTTTCAATCCCAAACTTCTTCATACACCTAATGTGATAGCAACAAAATACTCTTACTTCTTGGGTTCCTTCAAGTGTTCAATATCCATAGCCCTATAGTTCCTAAAAGGCTAGTCAATTCCTTATATGCAACAGTAATCACATTCAAATTAAGGCAGACCAGCAGCCCTATCACGCTGTATTTCCTAAGATGCTAGACTGCTATAGAAGCAGGCACTGTTATGGTGAAAATCCAAAACATAACATTTATCAGTTTAGCCATCTCATTACATAGTTCTACCTACCCTGGAACTTACTATATAGATTAGGCTGACATCAAACTCAGAGATCCACCTGTCTTTGACTCCCAAGTGCTGGGACATAAGGCATGTGTCACTATACCCAACCATTTTTAAATGCATGGATCAATATTGTCAAGTATATTTATCAGATAGTTTTATTTTAGATTCAACTAGCCTTTGGCCTCAATGACTAGATGTCCAATTTGCCACTGCTTTATATTCACGGCTTCAGATATAAATGCCAGTCTATTGCCAGGCAACTTCCTGGCTAAGTATTCAGAACCAAGGTTCATATAGCACACTGGGGTCTGTCTCCTTGAGGTGAGGAACTAACCATCCAAATCAAGCATTCATCCTTTTCAGACAGAAGATAGAAACTTTGATCTTCTCTTCCTTCCAATTAAGCCTTTCTGAAAAGAAGAGATCCACTATTCTCTGACCTTTGGGAGTTTTACAAACTTCAGACTGCAGTACAGAGCTCAGACAAGAATCTGTCCAAGAAAAACATGCCCTGAATGAACAGGATATAAACAAAGCTGTAAGGAGGTAATTAACAGTAGAGACTTGACTCCCTCACTTGCAGCTCTGATAACAATCTGGCATTTTATCAGCAGAGTCTTTTATCTGCAAGGATTCAGTGTGTTCTGCTGCCTGGAACTATCTGGGGAGGGACAAAGACAAGCTTTCATCTTGAAAAGGAAATAGAGTTACATCTCTGAAGAGTAAGGAAGAGTCAAAGCTATAAAGAGGCCTCAGTGATTTCTCTGACAGAAGAGAGGTAAATGGAAAAGAGGATGTCACTGAAAGCATAGTAACCAGTTCTGGTAGGGTAGAGTTATGGTGGTCCTCTACCAGGTCACAAGTGTGAAGATGACAACATGCTTTCTTGTTCCCCATTCTGCATCTTCTGCCAATTGTCTTCTTGTTAAAATCAAAGAAGCATAACCTATCTCACACTGTGGCTAATGACGTAAGTGTAGTCTGTCTCTCACTACTTTTAAATGGATCAAAACTGTATACTAAATGAATGAAGGTCTGTTGTGAACCCTCAAGGCTCAGCTCAAGATGAAGGGAGCACCCAAGAATATGAGGTGGCCGGCCTGAGAGCACTGTTTAAGAACACTAACATAATTTCCCATAGCTGTCCACCACCCTCAGAGTAAGTCGGTCATTGATAGGTCTGCAGCAGATTAGCAGCACCCCTAAGGAAAAGGGAGGGCTACAGGAATAGCAGTTAGTAGCAGCATGTTCTCTTACTGTCCTCTAACTCAGTTCACTCCATGGACTGGTTGTGGGACTCAGAGAAAAACAGAGGTTTGAATCCCCTATCTTACTTAGAACTCAAGAATATTATCTAAGGTTTAGTCAGAGTAGCCACCCATTATAGAATCCATAGCCCGAGGTTTCTAAACCAGAGCATAATTGCCCAACAACACTAGCGACCTTTGTCAGACTGTGTGCAATCCCACGGCATCCTCTAGGTTAGTCAGTATACAGTTCCCCTGTAACACCAGTGCTTTAGGAAGCTGCTATGTGGGCTGGCTGACAATGCAGAATTCTCTCAATTGATGGAGTCCTAAAACTGCTTGCTACTTTAGGGACATACTCAACCAGGAAGCATACTGCAAACCTCTCTCTAGCCAGGCTCCACCCCTGACTCCTGCCTGGGAGACAGGATCTTACTAAGTAGCTCTGGCTAGCCTGAAATGCACTATACAGACTATGCTGGCCTCAAATTCATAGAGATCCTGTCTCCCAAATACTGGGATTAAAGACATGCACCATCACACCCTGCAAGAATTCCATTTCTTTAAGTTTCTGTTAATTAAAGTTATATAGGTTATAATTAGTAAATTAATTTTGCACTTTTGGTTATTTTGTCCATGCCCAAATGAATCTATACCTTAAATTTTGGTTTTGTAGGAAATAATGACTCTTACAGGGAAAATGAATAAACAGTCCAATAAGAAACAAGCTAATACCTCTCATCCATCACCCACAAGGACAGCTCAAGGGCCTCCCTTAGTGTTTTAAAAATATTTTCTGCCCACTATTTGTAAATTATTTTCTTGTCTCTGTGACACATCTTTCAGTAACAACTCAGCTTTTTCTTGGCTATTTGGATATATTTCCATGGTTTGGACCAAAACAGACAACCTTTTCCAGGATGGCTACAGTGATCAAAATTAAGTAGGTTTCCTCATGTGGCAGCACCTTCAAGACACACAGCAGCCTCTGATAATGTTCTGGATGTTGTATGGATAACATGCAATGGCCTTCTGGGGGCACCAAACTCTGGTTTTGTGATTATTCAAACTGAACTAAGTTTAGCCAGTGGAGGACAGAAGTGGAACTCAGCACATATAAAACTTAAAACTGGGGTCTGGAGAAATGGCTCAGTGGCTACTCTTCCAGAGGTCCTGAGTTCTATTCCCAGCAACCACATGGTGGCTCACAACCATCTATAACGTAGTCTGATGCCCTTTTCTGACATAAAGTTGTACATGTAGATAGAGCATTCATACATATAATAAATAAATCTTTAAAAAACCCATAAAACTGACAAGAAAGAGGGATTTTAACCCATTTCACAGACTTTAGTCCATATTAACCCATTTCACCAGCTGTTACTGTCAGGGCCCCTCAAGATTGATCCCTGAGGTCCCTAGATGCACTTTGGAGCAATGAAACTCAGTTAAGTGACCTACTCATCCATACTGGCTTTTTCTTGAGTAGGTTTAGGATTGTCAGATAAGAAAACATGGGCAACTAAAAACATTCTAATATGTACCGGTAACCATGTAATTCTGTTCTCTAAGACAGTAAGATAGAGAAGTAAATTAGTACATATGAAGAGAGTACTTTGTAAACTTCAAATCCTCAGGGAAATGCACTGTTACTACTGGTTTTCTTTCACTCTCAGCAACTCCAAAATCTCTCCAAATTATATAAAATTTTAACTGTGGAAACTCAAGATGACACACTAGAGTCAGAGAGGAAACTTTTCTAATAGTTTTGAAAGCATGCGTGAATAGCAGCCCACAAATAATCTCATTAGGATCGTATGCATCTCAGCCTCAGGCCACACTTGTTCTTTACCACGACATTTGCAAGTATGCAATGACCCCAAGCTCCTCTAAGACAAGGAAAATTTCTTTTGTAAGAAAGTCTTAGTATTTCTCAAGAATCTCAGCGCTTCAGCTGAGCCAGTTTTATTTAGCAATCTGTCACAAGCACGTGGGTTCAACTGCAAACGTTTCTTCCTTTAGTGCTGATTTTCAGATTGAAAAGTGAGACCACTGCCAATGCCATGCCCCAAAGGAGAAACATCCAAGAAAACAAGGCAAGCCCAAACACCTGTTAGATAAAACTGTAGGTTACCTTTGGCACACTAAGAACTTGCTTGTCATGTTTCACAGATAGAAATAGGTAGGTGGGAGAGCCTGTTGCTGGGTGAGGAACTACGAAACCCAAGGCAAATGGGCTCTGGAGCCAGGCCACCTGGGCTCCAACTCAAGCCTAGCCCACACCAGCCATATGACCTAGGGTGTGTTTCCATGACTCCTCTTTAGATGATAGTAATAGCAACAGCAAACTCACACTGCTGTTTTGATGATTAAATGGGATAATATGCAGAAGGACCTATAATAGTGCCTACTCTACCATAAACATCTGCTAATTATCATTTACCTCTAATTAGAATGGAAAAAAATCAGAACAAAAAGAGACAAGAAGCATCATAGTAACTCATCATGTCCAACTCTCCATCGAATTTTAGTGCCTCGATGTTCTCAGTAATTCCTGTTGAGTAAATGAATAAATGAACCAACCCTGACTCCTCAAACAGTCCCGTAGATACTGTTGATACATTAGACTTATTTCTCCTGGGCCCTGTCACAGGAGCTGCTGCTTGCTACTGCAAACTGTTATTAATCAATGTAATGAAAAAGAGCAAATCATTTCAAACTTACTGTAAGGCTTTCAGAAGCCAGGGATTTGTTTTGGAGCAACACTCCTGTCAGTGAGCAAATGCAAACACCATCAGATCCCTGAGTCCACATTCTGTTGTGTTGCTTGTGAAGAAGGTGGAGTGTGACAGCAGATAAGATACTGTAGCAGATCCGACGGTGGGCTACTTAGCCCACAGTGAGCAGAGGCAATTGAAAATGCTGACGGACGTCTGTGGCACAGGCAGAGACGACTGTGCAAACAAAGTCTCTGAACATGGAACCATAGATCAAGACTGACTCCTTAGTGTAGGCATGTGGCAACCCCAGGGAGTGCGAGGGAGTGAAAAGGCAGGCTGAGGGCAGGACATGGAGGTGGGCAGTGTTTGAGGAGCAGCAGGAAGAAGGTGGAGTGGGAAGGGATTAGAAGAAGAGAGAGAAACAATGGCTCAGGGAAGCTGCTGTGGCCAGTGCTGTGGAGGAAGGAGTCTGCAAGAGCACTGGTTCAGGATAAAAGCAGACACCACTGCAAAGCATTCAGCGGCTTTGGAAACGAAATACAGGTTCAGTGCAGTGATGGCAAGGGGCTAGGCTGCAGCTGTGCAAGAAGTGAATGGGGTAACCCCGGGCATGAAGTAGGGGACTCTGAACACAGAACTTTTCCTCAGAATCAGATCACAGAACGTAGGCAGTTTTGGGCGGGGAGGGGCTGTCTCTGTAGAGAGGTCTCTAATATCTCTTGTAAACCCAAGGTGATGAAAGCAGAGCTACCGGGTCGAGTCAGTAAGTGCAGTAGTGGATGTCTGGGGCAGTGGTGAAGAGTGCAGTGCCTGTTTGAAAGGGGGGGGGGGAAGAGAGGTGCCAGAGCGAATGGAAAAGAGAGGAAGGGCAAGCAGAAGCATGCAAGTTGTAAGGCCCAGTGCACTTTGTGACTAATGCAGCCCATTTAACCAGACTGTAGATAATGCTGCCCCTGCTTTCCATGCTCTTAGTTACCTGTGGCCTGAAAGCACTACCTGGAAAATTTTAGGAATAAACAATCCATAGGTTTTAATTTGTATATCATTTTAAGTAAAATGATGAAATCTCATGTTGCCCCATACCGTCCAGCTCAAAACATGAACCATCCTTTGCTGACCCTATCCCTGGTGCATATGCTACACGCCTGTGAGCCACTTAGCTATCTCACTTACTGAACTGCTACCATGAAACAGTGGTTGGGTTCAAGTCTTACTGCCCAAAGCATAGAAGTAGTGATAAAGCTGGCAGTTCTGACTTGCCAAGGAGCAGTCACAATTCCAACACACTGTAGGTGAAAAGGTGAAAGATATCCATTAGGAAAAGAGAAAAACTGGGCTGCAAACCTCAGATTTATGGTAAAGATGAGTCTCCTATTCATGAAACTGTACCAGGGATGTGTGTGTGTGTGGGGGGGGGATTAATGCAGGCTTTGAGGTTGTGCAACAAATGTAAAAGTATATGTCTTATGGGAACAAATATAGTGTGGGGTTCAATACTAACTGTGGCTTCAGGTATCTGCTGGGGGTCTAGAACGATATCCCTCAGTATAGCAGGAGGCAACTGTAGTAAAGTAAGAGTCAAGGTCCAAATGGTTGGGGGAGAATGAGCCAGGGAAAGATAATCAGTCATTTCCCTATACTACTATATTTAATTTTTACTTGCTATTCTGTTCCCCAACTCATACTTTTGGTCTGAAGAGAAAAAAAAAAGTACAATTTTGATCTAAAATGTTCATTACTACAATGGTAAATGAGTGCACATTAGCAGCATGGAGCTTAATACTGTGAAGGCCTACAAGTTAGCATTAAAAATACCCGAGAACACCTTGGCAAAACTTTTGAGAAAATATTTAAGACCAGGGAAATAAAAGTTTCATATGGAAAAAAAATTCAAGTATTTTAAAATGTGTAGTGTTACTGTTTTTAAAAATGTAGCCTCTGGGACAAATACTATCTTTACTAAAGTTGTCACAGATCTGTGATAGCAGTTTCTCCTGTTAAAACTGCAAACCACTGTCTTTGTGCATTTTCTGGGTCACCCTTAGTCAAGTAGCAATGCTCTACAATCACTTCCAGGTTATAAATCTAGAGCTACCAGTGCCCTCCCCAACTGGGCCCCACAGCCTGCAGAGTACCATGGCCTCACTTCCCAAAATAGCAGATTGAATTTCCCTGAGAGTTTCCTGTCCTGCTACTTGGGAAAGCTTGCTAGATTTATACAGCTCACTAGCCTCAGACCTTAGGGCATGTATCACATAACAAAGTAGTTAATGTACACATGATGTCAGAGTTACAAGCCTGCACTTTATCTCACTGGCCCTACAGCAAGTTCTTCAAGAATGAAGACCCCTTTCTTTTGAGCTTAACCACAACTCAACACAAGCTAGATATACAACAAATGTTTAGCAAGTACTTGGCTAATCAATCAACTGGTTGGATTCTAGCTTTTCAAGCAAATGACAGCAATAGGCCATGGATTATCATCACTGTCAGAATTTTCACCTAAGAATGAGACTGTTTGCAGATCCAATCACTTGTTCTAACATGACCCAAACTGGCCTGTTGAAGTAACAGATAACACTGAAGAAAAGCTGGTCCCTACAAGCTTTGTTTTTCTAGCTTGCTTTGTCAATGCATTCCATAAGAGGTGAACTCCTCATTCCTGTTGCTCGAAAACATACTTGGAAAAATGTCTTAAAGAGATCTGGCACCCCAGACTGAGATAGCCAGGCCCTGCTGTAGGAACTGGGAGAAAAAAAAATGAGTTTTTGTTTGTTTGTTTGTTTGTTTGTTTGTTTTAATCCAGAACTTGGAGGGGGGCACACAACATAGAAAACATGACTTCATTCCACATGCTCAACTTCAACTCAACGGGTGGAATCTGGAAACTCAGAAGAGCATGAGCATAGCTCTCAATAGAGCTGGATGAGGCCACAAAAGAGGGAGGCCGCCCTCCACCAAGCGAGTTAGCATAGCACCTGGACCTCTCCCCCACTTCTGCTTCCCATCTCTGCTCCAAGACCTCCCTCCCTATAAAAGGCCTAAATGATTGGCACTAGAGACTCGGAGTTATTGCACATGTACATGTCTGCACCACAATTAGTTCAGTGGGCTAGCCCCAGCACAGAGAACGGGGGTGCCAGGAAAAGACAAAAGGAACTGCTGAAAAGTCCCTGAGCAGAAGTGACCCTGTCCTCTGCCGTGTTGTCCAAAGTCTGATCTGGAGTCCATAGTCTCACCCATAAAACCAAAGACAGAGTTCTAGACTGACAGGGCAACAGGTTCCTCATCACCCCAACTGTCAGCAGGTCAGGGTGCTGGGGTCTCTGTCCCTGTGACCCTATGAAATTCAGTGGAAACCACAGGAGGGTCAGGAAGAGGGAATTCTTCACTTGCTGTTCCAGCAAGGCCCAATTTTCAGGTGTTTCCATGTGCAATGGGCAAGACTTGGGGACCTACAGTACTCTCTCCCCAGGACATCTCTGTTCAAACAAGATCCATTGAGAAATGCAGACAGCAAACAGCTCCTTATTCCAGTCACTTCAGAAGAGCCATCTCTGACTTCTCAAGACTAACATGTTCTTTATACTTGTCAGAAAAGAAATGGAACTTAAGTCAACATCTGGAATGGAAGAAAATACAGCAACCACAAAAAAAAAGATAATTAAATCAAGAAGAGTACTTTTCAGACATAACATCACACAGGCCAAGAGTGTTCTCAGAACCATCCAGAACAAAGTTACAGAAGTTACTTAGAAGCTAAATTTAAGTGGATTAATTCCTGGAGGGCATCATTTAGGAATAGACCACCACAACTTTGTGGGCCATGCCAAAATGGCTCTCCTATTTTTTAATTTGTAAGACTGGGGAATTCATAAAAAGTATACAAATAGGTGTGAGACATTTAGATCAAGGCTCATTGTTTCACTCACCACCCACTTTGGAACTGTGGCTGAGATATTCAGTGTTCTGAAATAAGATATCCCAAATAGATGCCTTGACAGTCATCCTACCCGACCTCAGACACATCACAGAGAACCTTTGGGAAGCATATCCAGCATACGATCAGTTCTCCTCAAGCACTTTCATTGCTGGGCAGCCTGGTATGAGGAAATTTAGTCATGTGTTTGATGGAGAACACTGTCTTTCACAAAACTCTTCTTTGTCTTCAGAGTTGTACTCTCTCCTACTTCCCCACTGGGAGGGAAAATGACAAATTGCCTTCTACCATACGGCAGCCTCTTGAGTATCTAAAGACCATTCATTACCTTGCTGCCTCTACCCAGCCTTCCCAATCTGACTGCTTCCAGATGTCCTGCTTCCTCCACGCTGTGTCACTGCCCCAGATAAACATTAGCCTATCAGTGACCCTCCTAAAACGAGGATCCCAGAACAGAAGACTCAACAGAATGGCCATAGAGTTCAGGAAGACTACAGCAAAGCTCTGCTCTCCACAACAGCAGCACCGTCACATTGCTCCCAGGCTCACAGAAGACCCCATTCCCATCTCCTACATAAAATGATGGGAAAGCAGACATTCTTCATTTTATACAGATATGATTTTGATTAAAAAATTCCAAATGTGGTATACACCTCTAGTCTCAACCCACCAAAACAGTTTCCTAAAGTCATATGGAACATATATTTTACAAAGTCCTTATTGTATGCAAGTCAGAGGACCAGTTGCACGAGTCAGTTTTCTCCTTTTACCATGAGGATCCCAAGAATCGAACTCAGGTTGGCTGTTAGGCTCAGTGGCAAGGGCCTTTACCTGTTGAGCCAACTTGCCAACCTGTACTTTCAATCAAGGAATATATCGAGAGAGAGAGAGAGAGAGAGAGAGAGAGAGAGAGAGAGAGAGGAGTATAGAGACTAATATGACATTCAACTATTTGCTCAGTTCTAAGTATTAAAAAAATACACACCATAAATAAAATTCAAGCTCTGAGTTCACAGCTTCTCAGTGGCTTCCATTCCCCAAGACACACAGAGGTAAAGGGTATGGATTGAGTTTGTATTTGTTGCTCTCATTTCTGAAGATTTTTGTATTTTTATTCCTTTTTCTATGTTATACACTAAGTTGCAATTGAGTCTATTTTCATTTAAGTAATTCCAGTGCTGAACAAAGCTGCATACCCACCAGCATGGTAACACCACCCAAACACTGAGGTGACTCAGACATGACTAATACTCTTGGAGAATCCTTCCTAGTTCTCAGCAACTAAAGCACAGAGCACTCCTAAGTGATACACTGAAGAGTCAGTCAGAAACAATTACTATCAGTACAAATATGCAGTCATAGAAAAATACGCTTTCTCCTTGCTTTTGGAGAGTCTTTTGAAGGCTGCTGGCACATTTCCATGACCCATGGCCCCCAAATTGCTGAGCTGACCTTTGAACCTGAACTGTCAATTATTTGAGTCCTAGGACATGCTCTTACTCACAGAACACAATGCGCTCTTCCTAGTACCTGACCTTCATCTGGCTTCAGGGTTTTCCTTCCCATTTACTGGCAGAGACATGTCAAAGCAAGTGAAAAAAAAAAAAAAAGCTTGCTCTTTCAGAGTTTCCATGTTCCCACCCCCAAGTGACAAATGTTTGAGGTGGTGTATTCATGGGGATGCGTACTACACACTGTTGCTCTGCAAATCAAATACGTACGCTTAATATACACCGAATTTAAAGGGGTTTCTGTTTTGTTTTGAAGACAGGGTTTCTCTATGTTGGTTGTCTTGGTTGTCTTAGAGCTCTGTATGTAGACCAAGCAGGCCTCAAACTCACAGAGATTTCCTCTGCCTCCCAAGTGCTAAACCTAGGAGGCTATGTTGTAAGGAGGACAATTAACCCCACTAGACTGAGGCTCTCCTACCTGGGTTCTGGGTTCTGGCTGTATTAGTCTGGCGGGGCTTTCCCTTGCATGTGTGGCTTCATTATAACTATGAGTTTCAAGAGAAAAACAGAGCCTTGCCACCTCTTCTATCCTGATCCATTCAGGCTTCTCTCCGATGACCCTAAACCCAGCATCAGGGTACTGAAAGGCACTTTCACAGGGCCCCTCTAAAGGACGGCCAAAAAGGAATTCATAATCCAGGAAGGTCACAGGCTCATGAGGCCAGAGAGGACCAAGGTAACACTCAGTCCAAGAACTCAATTTGATTGAAACTTGTTTGAAAAGGAAACAGAAAGTCAGAGAGGTGAATCACAATATAAACAAATGCCAAAGCTCATATTAGAACAAAGGGCTCCTCAAAGGCCAGGTAAAACATGGAACCCAGCTGAGGCTCCTTTCTATACAAGCCATGACCATGGCTACAACATGTGGTTCTAATAATACAGGGCTGGAAGTCCTTGAACACTTCAGAATACACAGATCTGCTCACACACAAACTTTCAACTCCAAGCTAGTTTCATTTTTATAATACTCAGTTTAATTTGGTGCCTAGATTTGTACTAGGTAGAAGAAAGTACCACAAAACAACAATGCCTGAGCTTGTCTGCCTGAAAGGAGATTACAGTCCAGTCCAATAGTGACAACGGCAGGAGGAGAGCGCACTGCATTTCAAAAGAGGAGTGACCAGGAGCTGAGAGCATGAGAAAGGGAGCAGCAGAGATTCCGCCTTGGCGGTGCTAGAACCACTCCGCTTACCTGTTTTGTCTCCATAAAGTATGTTGCCCTCTACTTATCTAAAAGGATTCTGAGAAGTCAGAGCAGATATAAATAAGATGTGCATGACATGTGGTTAATCCTTGAGTTCAATTCCTAGCACTTGTATAACTTGGCATACTGGCACATGCCTATTATCCGGGTGCTTGGGAAGTGGGGACAAGATGATGAGAAGTTCAAGGTTGTCTTTGGCTACGTACTAGGTTCAGGAAAGTCTGGGCTGTATAAGAATCCATCTTGAAACAAAAATAAATACAAATACAAACAAACAAAATCCAAAACACAAAAGCAGCAGTGTAATGCATACTTAAAGACGAGCTCCTGGCATCAGAATCTTAAGTGAAGTAGAAACTCATTACTGTTTCCTGAAGATCTACAATACTCCAGCATAGAAGACAAGCTGCTTTACTTCATAACCTGGAGAAGGTGCAATGTAATCATCTGCATTATGTAATACTCAAGGGAAACAAGATCAGAGTCAATATTATTTCCCAGTGTCACAAGGTTAAAAGGACCAACTCTCAGTTTTTCTATCTCCATCTTCCTCTTTGGTAAAACTGATAGAGTCCCAAAGTCCCATGAAACACTATTAAATACATGAAACACCAGCTTCCCTATTCTTTGTTGACTAGATGCTCACATCTCAACATAAAAATGTCCCCCACATAGGTTCTATGCATGACTTCTACAGGTACATATTTGTTTGGTTTTGTTATTGGTGCTTAATATTCGTCAAAGAAAGCAAACAGAGATCACTTTCAAAAATGAGGGCAATGAATAAATGGGCTGGGGAAGATGGGTACTAAAATTAGACTAAGCTGAAAGAAGGGGATGCTGCGGGAGTGGGGATGTTTTACAAAGGCCCTCAAAACAATGAAGCAATTCCTCCCAGGTTAGAGAGGTGCTGGGCTCTCAGGTTTTTAGCAGGAGGAGGCGCTATGCACTCAGAGAGAGTGCCACACCAGTCCAGTGCAGGAAAACTGCCCTGTGCCAGTGTCACAGAACCAAGTCCCCTCAGTCTGGGCCTCTGCTCTGTTCAGGACTCCACAGTCAGCATCCTAGGGCACTACGTGGTTTCCTGAGATTTTCCAGAGGAAGCATGAACTTGCCTGTGAAAGGGAATCCAAAGATTCCCAGCCCTGTTAGTCTCAAAGGAGACCTCTGGCCTCTAGAAAGCCCAGACACGTAGATACTGGGAGCTGCATTTAGAAAGCTACTTGGAGTTCCTTTACAAAATCAACTGAAGGGAGGATGGTGTGAAATGAAAGGTGTCACATTAATGTGGGAAGGGCTGTGTATCTGGATGGAGAACAGAAAAATACATAAGACCTTAAAAACTGTAAACAAGATGCTTGAGCTAATATGAGCATTTCTGTTCCAACACAGTATAACAGTCTTAACTGTGCCCACATATAACATGGAAAATCCAAATTAGTAACTTCTAAGATTCATGCTGACAGACAAATAAGCTTAGATAGACTCTTTCTTTAAAATCCTTTAGATTTGTTTATTTTATATGTATAGGTATTATGTGTGTGCATCATGTGTATGCCTGGTGCCTGTGGAGATCAAAAGAGGGTACTAGATTCCCTGGACCTGGAATTATAGGCAGTTGTGAGCCATCTTATGAATTCTGGGAACCAAACCTTGGTCTTCTTTGATAACAAGCATTCTTCACTGTTGAACCATCTTCCCAACCCCTTGGGTAGATTCTTAAATATACAGGGCTGGGATACAGTTCAATGGTAGAATGCTTGCCAGGCATGAGCAAGGCCCTGAGTTTGATCCCCAACACTGCAAAACCAAATATCATAAACAAAACCAAACAAACTAACCCAAACCATGTTCTAACCTGGTGCCACATCCTTGCAGTTTGGGTCCTGGAACCCTAACTAGGCGCAACATGGGAATGAGGAAAGGACAGACAGATACACAGACACAGATCAGATAGTCTAGGCTCTGTAATAGCACACTGGAAAGCTCAGTGTGTTTACTATATATATTTGCTTTTTCAAGATAGGGTTTCTCTGTAGCTTTGGAGCCTGTCCTGGAACTATCAGAGATCCGCCTCCCTCTGCCTCCCGAGTGCTGGGATTAAAGGTGTGTGCCACCACCGCCCGGCCTATTATATATAGTTTTATATACATATATAGCCATATATCTATGTATAATATATATTATATATAGTTGAACAGCGAGATGAGAGTGTTGCACACAGCTAGCTGAAGGAGGAGGCACGGTTACCGCATACAGATAAACAAGAAGGCAGCATTACTATACACAACTGAAGGAGGAGGTAGGTTTAGCTATCTTGGTAGGAGCAGTCATTGTAGGGAAGCAATTTTTAGGCCATGAACTTGGGCTCACAATGTGGGTGATGGGAGCAGCTGTGAGCATTTTCTGCAGATATTATCACCATCCTGACAGGGGTGAGACGAAGGCTTTGCCATCCCTCTAAGTCTTACCCAGAGAAAGCTCTTGCCATTCCCATGGGCCTGAGGTGCTTGTGTCACTGATGGCCACACCCATGCCAACAACACACCCTTATTAAGGACTTCACTGCTTCCTACAACCTGGTTTCAGAGTAATATTTAAATCTTCTATATTAATGTAATCTTTGACTATTTCTCAATACCATGTCTATACTCAGATGATATATAAACAGGGCCATTAGAAAGGATATTTTCAATGCAGCAACTTCCTGCTTCTAGGAGTAGCAGACCACAGACAGTTAGTAAAAGCCTCTGCAAAGCAAATGTTCTCTGCACAGATGATGAGGGTCCATGGCCCAGCTGGTTTTCTAATGCATACTGTTGACTCTCTGTTTGCCCCCTTCTCCTTGTGTCGACTTTCTGAAACAGTACTTAGCCCCCACCTGCCTGCTACAAGTGTTCATAGAAGAAATACTGTTGAGGCTCTTGAAAGTAAAATTTGCCACCCAAATTTCTAAAATGAATCACCAAATGTTGGATGAGATGGTTGGTAACTGTATCAGGAAACAGAAACCAGTCTGAGTGAGTCACCTCTATGATCAAAGATAACACAGCCACAGCCTGGGCTTGGTGGCAAACAAATGGCCAAAGCAATCACATGTTAGAATCTTGTGTTTAATGGTTTCTCACATGGAAATGCGTAAGTTAGCTACGTGAAACCAGGAAGCATAGGCCAGAGTGCCACACAAATGTTAAACACACACCCTCAAGTCTCATGTTCTTATACTGCTTGTCCAAGTCCATTTCAATTTTTTAGTAGATACATTAAAGGCACCAACTTGTCAAGAAGTAAGAAGAAAGGCAAAAACTGTTAATAATACAACAGCTAGAAAATACAAATGCTTTTTGGAGGCTGGCATGTTAAGGTGCTTAATCCAAAATAAAAGTGGTCAAGAAGGTGACAGACACTGCAAAAGAGGCAACAGAGCCTTTGGTGATGTCCCTTAAGCAAGAACACCTGTAGCTGGTGTGTATCCACATGTACTCTAAGCTTTGGGATCTTTCTTAGGCACCCCAAGTTTGGAAGAGAAAGTAAGTGAGACCATGGGCAATATGGCATGGCCACAGGCATGCCAGGTCCTGGATGCTCTGACTCCTCCAGAGTAAAGAGCCATATATCCTGATAGTCTTTAAAACTACAGGACAGGGAATACATGCTAGGATTAAGCCTGCTCCAGCATACATGTGTTGGCTCGCCCAGTATAGAACAATGCAGTTTTTTCAAAAGAATAGCTCCTATCAATACCACACACCCATTAGCAGGTCTCCAAGGGAAGCACTACCAACACAGTAGGTTCTAATGATCTCCCATACCCACAGTATAAGCACCTTGCTCTAAAGCACTAGAGAACAGTCAGGAGCAATGGCAGAAAGTCTTGCCATACCATAGGTTTCACACAATGGTTTTCTAAGACAATATGCTGATTATAGTTCTCCAAATAAGAACAAGATAAAGCACTTCCTCCAAGTTTCCTATACCATGACACTACCTGATGATGAAAGGAACAAAAGGTGCCAAGCTGAGTGCAGACGACGTGCCGTCCATTGGAGATGGGTAGAGTCTCTCCAGCACCAAGAGTAAGAGGAACACACTGGGATGGCGACCAGGCTCTCCCGGCTCACTGCAAAGAAGTTATTATACATAAAAGGTTTAAGACTGAAGAAGTCAGGTACCACTCAAACACATTTTGTCACTCTTTTCTCCTTCCCTTTAATGTGCACATGTGAAGTCTTTGGCAAAGCAAGGCTTCTGCACGCATCCTCTTCTAAAGCCAATCTTTCTTGAGCTGGCTGTGTTGTCTAGAGCAGGATTTACAGACAGCTGGGAGTTACCATGTGGGTGCAAGGAAGTGAACCTAGGTCCTCTGGAAGATCAGTGTTCTTAATTGCTGAGCCATTTCTCCACAGCTCCACCTCTCCCAGGATTTTTTTTTTAATTGATTAATTAATTGTGGAGCCATTCTTCACAGCTCCTCCTCTCCCGGGATTTTTTTTTTTTTTTTTTTTGAGAAAAGTCTGTCTATGTATCTCAGATTAGCCTTAAACTGGTGGCAACCCTCCAGTGTCCATCTTCTGGGGCTGGGATTGCAGGCACGGGCCATCCTGTCCAATCATCGTGACTACATATGTATTCACATTGTGACTATACTTCATCCAGTATGTCCTTGCCTTACCTGTCCACTGTATTGGCTACAGTTTCCAACTGCTTGAGAAGAAATGGATACAGTTCTGGAAAGCGAGAGAAAAATTCTCTTCCTGTCATTCTGCAGAAGAAGAAACAAAGGAGAAATGATTACCTTTGATATCCTTGGATTTGATAAGAAAGCTCACACCTTCCCCCTTTGAAGGAAAACAGTAAGGTTATATCTGGCTATTTAATGAAAACCTCCAGCATCTTACATTTGATAGTCAACACAAATGATGCAAAGTTGGAAGTGATTTTGAAGCATGGACTTCTCTTCATAATTAAGATGACATATACTTACAAATATTTGATATTAACTTCAGTCAGAGAAGAGATACGTAACGTGAACATAAAGTTTGCACAACTGGTTTGAGCAGAGCACAGTCAACACCTGACAGACTGACTCGGCTTCAGTGATAAGGAGAGGCCTAGAACAAGGTTTCCCAACCTTGGAGCCATGTGATTTTGGACCAAGCAATTCTTCAGGACTGGAGGATGTCCTTTGTGCTACAGAATGGTTAATAGTCTCTGAGGTTTCTACCCAGTAGATGCCAGTAGCACAGCATCCTTCTCTCTAACTGTAACAATGACAATGTCTCCAGATACTGCCAAATGTATGTGATAAGTCATAATGATAAATGAGTGAGAACCACTGCTCTGGAGGATGGCAACAGGAAGTATGGGCTTGGTGCATAAGTGTCTATAGGGACTGCTCCAGCGGATACCTATAAGGATCATCTTTCCCATACTTACAGAAACTACTCTTGAACTCAGAAAAGGAACTAAAAATAGTTTCTCAGACAGCACACACAATAGGCCAAAAAGCTCATACTTAGTAAAGCATTTAGAAAAGAGGCTTGCCTGTTAAAGAAATTAGACACTCATAACCAGCTCACTGTTTCAACTCTAGACATATCCTCCTATTAATGAACACTCATATCACATTTGGTTAAACTGAAGCATTTTGCAGGCATCAAACTGCTCAGATCTTGTGTTGCCAGTCGGCTCACACATACACGCAAATTGGCTACCACCAAGACTCATGATTTCCCATAAAGCTCTGTCTCCAGCCAGCTCCTGCCTCCCCAAGTAACCACTGATTTGATTTCGATTACCACAGTTTAGTTTCATCTATTTTAGACTTTCACAAAAATGTAGTGGTACATTTTATAACTTTTCTGTCTGGCTTTTCACATTTGGCATAAAATTGCTGAGATTTGTCCACAACACTGCTGCAGCAGCAGTTCGACTCTTCTTCTGCTAAGCAGAATTCCACCATGTAAATACAGACAGACATTTGTAACTCGGTCTGTGGGCAGACACGGGTACCTTTCATTCGAGGGGAGGCATTCTGAACACAACTGCTATGCTGACATTCTCAAACAAGGTTGTTCTTGATCATATGTTTTCATTTCTCTGGGTTAACATCTGAGAATAAATGTGAAATCTGCTTACCATTGAGGAAACACACAGTTTCCCAAACAACTCCATGACTTTATACTCCAACAACAGAAAGGCAAAGTTTTGGAGGATCTCTACCACTTACAGTGCTTGCTGATGGCTTTTATCTTGTTTTTTCATTTTAGTGAAACCTGGGGTATCTATGATTTTGATTTGCATACCTGGATGACCGATGGTGCTGAGTAGTCTTTCTGTGCTTAGGCATCGTGTGGCCTTCTGTTCAAACACTTTTACCCATTCTGAAAATACATTGTTTCCCTTGTCATACAAACAACATATACACTTCTCTGCTGAGTCAGCCTTCTTTCTTAATAATGTCTTTAGATGAGAAACTTTTAAATATTTGATTAAGTCCAGTAATTTATCATTTTCCTTTCTGTGACTCATGTATTTATACAACCTAAGAAATCTCTTCCTCTTCAGAGTAACAACTGTTTTCTGAATGTGCTATGGCTCGGCCTTTCACAAGTAAGTCTATGATCTAAATCCATCTCAGATACATTCTGCATTCAGAAATGTAGAAATGCTCTCTTCTTTTTTTCTCCCTCCCTTCCTTTATTTCCTTCCACCATGTGGGTCCCAGGGATTGAACTCAGGTCTTTAGGTTTATCAGTAAGCGCCTTTACCTAGGGAGGCATCTTACCTGCCCTATTACATTTTTAGTAAGAAGATGTTCCTTAAATAGAAAGATGGAGATGCATTTTGCACAAGGGCTAAAACATTTAATATTACAAAAATTAAACTCCTAATATGTACAAATGCAATATAATTCTAATAAAAACTCTGTGTCCCTGTCTGTCTCTCTACTAGCACCCCCATGTTCCTGTCTGTCTGTCTCTGTCCCCCATTCTGTGTCCCTGTTTGTCTACATCTGCTCACTCCCCATGTGTGTAAGTGATGAGATGGAAATTCTAAAATATATATGATACACCACAGGCTACGATAAAGTACAAGGTTGGGAACTCATCCAATCAGGTTGCAAGACATATCAGAACAGCTTAGCTACACAGCAAATTTAGGGCCAGCTTGGTCTACATATGACAGACACTTCCACAACAATGAATTTCAGAAAACCAAATAAGTAAATCAACAAATCAGTAATGATATGGTAATTCATTAAAACTGAATTTTAGCCTTCTGATATATACAAAATAAAATTCTACTGTAAATAAGGCCTAAAAACAGCAATAAAGAAAAATATGGAAGAATAAGTTTTTTACAGTCTTGACTTTTGAGGAATTTTCCCATAAGGTCTCCATGTTGTCAGTTCTGACAAATTAGGACTAAATTCATGCATTTTGTCTAATATATCATTTAATTAATTTTAATTGCTGTCAACGAAATGGATGCAACCTTCAGTATTAATATTAGCTGCAGCTGACACCTAATCAGCATCGCATGTCTGGTAAACCAAAGGCTGTGTGGTTTTCTATATTGCCTTTCCATCTAGCCTTGGCCATTAATCCAGAAATAAAGGCTGGTGCTGGGGCTGGGGGTATGATACGGTACATACCTCCAATCCTAGACCTTGGAAAACTAAGGCAGGAGGACTGCCAGGCAGTGGGGGACACAACTTTAATCCCAACGCCTGAGAGGCAGAGGCAAGTGGATCTCTGTGTTTGAGGCCAGCCTGATCTATACAGCAAGTTCCAGGGCAGCCAAAACTACCCAGAAAAAACCCTGTTTCAAAAAACCAAAACAAACCAAACCAAAAAAAAAAAACAAGAAAAGAAAGAAAAAAATCTAAATGTAACCAAGTTTGTACTTCTAATGCCATTTTTGGAGGACCAATAGAAAAAGCTAAACAATATTGCAAGAGCACTCAGATTTCTACTAATAAACCAATAGCTGCAAAAAAATATAAAGTGTTACAAAATAAGAGGCTTTCGAGACTAAAAAAATTCAAAGAAATGAGCTAAAGTAGACTAACTGCAATGTGTAGAAGCTGCCTGGTTCCCGGTTCTAATAAATTAAATACAGAAAAACTTGTAAAACATTAAGGGAAGTTTGTATACTGAGGAATTAACTTTGCTAGATGTAGTAATAACACAGTGATATTTCTTCTAAAATTCCTTTAGTCATGTACACCAAGTGGATTTATAGGGAAAATGACATGGTGTTTACAAGCTCCAGGAAAGTAAGAAATGGAGGAACTAAGATAGACAAAATGATAAATGCTGACAACAGTTAAAGCTGAGTAATGGATGCAGTGGGACAATTCCTGTTAAATACATTGAAAATTTCAATAGGAAAATGTTTTAAATTCAAGACAAGAATACAAGTCACAAATGGGACTACACAACTGTAACCAGAGCATATGAAGAACTGTCGGAAACCAATAAGTAAAGGGCAACAAGTCAGCACAAGATGGACAGACTTATTAAAACAACCACAGGAGGAAATGTCAATATGTTTGCCCATACACACCTCTCCACTTCACTAACACAGAAAAAGCAGCATATTCACCCTGCATAGGAACTAGTTAGTCATTCCCTAGTGGTCTAAGATCTCTTCAGTGAGTTACAAAGGCAGCAGTATCACTTATACAAACCATATGACTGTGATCTAGAAATTGTCCTGATAGATAACTGGGCTCTGTTGTCCATAATGCGACCAGATAAAAGGGCTGCTGAACTACTACTCTATGATTAAAGGCATTATTTTAATTGAATCAAAGCTAATTGTTCCAAACAGCAAATTACCTCATTCAGTTATCTTATAAAATATTTACTAGCCAGTCTATCCTGGAGGTATATAGTACATTACCTCAAAGCTAAACATTTTGTGAACATTTTAACTAATTGTTTTGTTTCTCAGAGCTGAGTAATTTGTTTTAGTATATCATTTTTAAAATACAGAGTTGTTTCTCATTGTGGGAGGAGGAGTTGGCTTCAGGACCCCTGCAGATAGGAGAACTTATAAATACTCACACAGTGGCATAGCATCCTTTTTTGTTTTGTTTTGTTTCGGTTTTGGTTTTTCGAGACAGGGTTTCTCTGTAGCTTTGGAGCGTGTCCTGGAACTAGCTCTTGTAGACCAGGCTGGACTCGAGCTCACAGAGATCTGCCTGCCTCTGCCTCCCGAGTGCTGGGATTAAAGGCGTGTGCCACCACCGCCCGGCTAAAATTATTTTTTATATTTTTTTGTGACAGGATTTTTCTGTTTAACAGTTTTGTTTGTCCTGGAACTCACTCTGTAAACCAGGCTGGGCTTGAACTCACAGAGATCCACCTGCCTCTGGTTCCCAAACATCCTTTAAGTCATTTTTATAACACTTGTCATACCCACACAATATAAATGCTTTGTACATGCTGTTTTACTGCACTGTCTAGCGAATAATGGTAAGAATAGAAGTCTGACCATGTTCAGAACATATGTAATGTTTCTTCCAAATATTATTATTCCATGGTTGGCTGAGTTCACAGATGAAGATCTCAAACACAGAGGGTTCACTATTTTCTTATTGCTGTTGTCATTCTAGATGCTACAGGCCTATAAGCATCTGAGTGTTTATCAGGTATTAGGAAAACAAAAGTTATTTTCTAAGGAGATATTTGACTCTGACAAAACAGATGTCCTGATCTAAAATTCTTAATAGCCTTATTTTAAGAAAACACATCTCTCCTGTAGCTCACCTAAAAGGCCAGGGTTCCAATGGCTGCGACACAGAAGACCTGAGCTATATGTCCTTGCCAGGAAGTATTCTCACAACTTAGCATGAACCAAAAGTTCGTGCCAGGTGGCTGATGCTATGCTAGTTCTAGCCTCCAGTTTGCCATGACTATATGAGTTTTCATGGCCATAGTGAGTGAGGAACCACCACTCAGAATCAGGTCAAAGGCTTCGGGGTGCATGTACAGGTCTGTGTTAGAAGCTTATTTTAAAAGGCCAAAGCCACAGCACCATTTCAGACCGCATCTGAGTCTTCTCTAAATCCTGGAACATAAGAAGCTTATCTCTCATTTGTCATATAATGAAAACTATTATGTCACTGTGGTTTTCTCATCAAAGTCGCAAATAACTACAGAAGATTAATTGCTCCCTACTTATTTCTTAGAGAAAAAAAGTCTAAATTCATTAGCCTGATCGCTGACTTACTTTTCTAGACATTTCTTTCTTTTTCATCTTTATAACTAGTCATATAGAATGTCTTTTAATGTCATCAACATTCTATGTTCTGTCTAGCCTCATACTGTGACAACTGTTGTGTCCTCTCTGGGACTATACCCCCCATATTACCACTTCTTTTGTCAGGCTAACTGAAGACGTAAGTCACAAAACAATCTCACACCAGTTTGGAATTATGATTAATAAAATGATTACTTATTTAAAGGGAAAAAACTTACAGACCACCATCCCAGACAACAGCCCTCTGCGTGATCAGGAACGAAGTCTAACAGCCGGAAGCTGGAAGCAGGAGAGTGAGCACACGGCTACTGCTGCTTTTTAAAGCAAATGAGACCATGCCCAAGTGGGCTGGTATCTTAAAGGCTATTGGCTAAAGGAGCAGAAGGAGCTCTCACAGCAGCTAACTCCAGAAAAATCTTCTGTTTTAGACTGAGGCAAGCCTCTTGTAGTGCATCTTTTCTGACAGCTTGAGTTCAAGGCAGTTTTACATTAGCTATAACAAAATATCCAAGGTTTGGTAGCTATATAAAGAAAACAAGTTTATTTTTGTGCATAATCCAGTAGGTTCATGGGTATGGTACCACATCAGCTTGGCTCTGGTAAGGACATCAAGGCAGATAGTGTGTAGAAGGAAAAACTGTAATTAGACAGGAAGTCAGAGAACAAATCATAAATCAGGGTGTGCTGGCTAGTTTTAAGTCAACCTGACACAAGCTGGAGTCAATCTGAAACCTCAACTGAGAAAATGCTCCCATGAGACTAGCCTCTAAGTAGGTCTGGGATACATTCTCTTGATTGATGATTGATGTAGGGCTTACTATGGGCAATGCCACCCCTGGCCTGGTGGTCCTGGGTGCTATAAATCAGGCTGAGCAAGCTATGGGGAACAAGGCAGTAAGCAGCACTCCTGCATGGCCTTTGCATCAGTTTCTGCCTCCAGGTTCCTGCCCTGTTCGAGGTCCTGTTCTGACTTCCCTCAGTGATGGACTATGATGTGGAAGAGTAAGCTGAAATAAATCCTTTTCTCTCCAAGTAGTTTTCTGGTCATGGTGTCTTATTACAGCAATAGAAACCATAGTAAGACACAGGGTTATTCTTACAACAATTTGCTCTTATGAGAACTGTCTCAGTGTCCCATTACTTTATTCCCTTCAAATTGTAGTACCCCCAGTGACCTCCCAATGAGGCTTTAACTCTTAGAAGATCCACCTGTCAAAAGCTCCATTCATGAACTGTTGGGGGGCTGGCAAGATGGATCAGCAAGTCAAGGTGCTTGCTGCCAAGCCTAGTGACTGAATTCAATCACAAGGACCCATACATTAGGAGAGAAACCAAGCTCCTCTGCATGCTGCTATCTGACCTCCAAACATGGCATACCATGGCACAAATGCCATACACAGGCTTTAAAACAAACAAAGAGAAAACATATCCACACCAAAGAACTGGGTGAGGTATATTTCCTTGGTTCTAAACTACAATCCATGCTGCCCCCATCATATCACTACAAGAAGTCGTCCATGCAACTTCCTGCTCACCTATTTCTCCTGTCAGAATACACTATTTCCCCAGGCAGAGACTAAAGCTATCTTCTTTTTCCCATTGTATCTCAGACACTAAGTATGATGCCCAGTTTGCAGTTGGCATCCAATAAACAGCAGCAGGGGCTGGGACTGCAGCTCAGTTCTAAAGCATCACTTGCCTAGCATGTGAGGCCCTGAGTTCCATCTCTAGCAACAGAAACCCAAGTTTTAAAAAAAAAAGAAAAAGCTGATCATCCTGATCATCTCAAAACAAGTAAGAACCACAAGAAATAGTTGCTGAGTGCAAGAAGCAAAGGACTAGACAGACAAAGGAAAAAGGAATCAGGAGCAAGACAGCAAGAAAGTAACCCCACCAAGTCCTCCCTGGCAATCCAGAAATGGCGCTGTTAGGAAACTGAGACACCCTGTGAGGACTTGATATTTCTTAAACACAGATAAGGCTTACAAACAGTTCAATTCTAGTTCACCCCAACAAGCAAACAGGCAGACGCTAGCTCCACAGAAGGTATAAGAAGCCCTCAGGGTAAATTCTTCAGACAGGCAGGGTATTTCAAACTTTTCTATCTATGTACTCAAAACTAGCCCTGCAGCCTTTTTAGACAATAGAAAGGATGGGGGAGGGGGGAGGAAGCTGAACCACCATCAGCGCACCTAGAGAGGGAAAAGAGCCCTGAGTTGTGAGTGGGATAAACAGGCAGACATGGCAGACATCACAGCAGCTTTCCCTCAGCCTGTGCAAGACAAATGCTAATCTGGTCTCAGCAGGTCAGGGCATGTCAGCCAACCAAGGAAACACCTGTTGGGACTTTGGGCAAAACTTCCCCAAACTATGACCACAGGATACCAAATATGACACTCTACAGTACACTTCACAGGCGTATTCCGGCCTGACTACTCTGAGAAACTAATCACAGGGACAGCTACTGAAAGCTTATATTCCAACATTTACTACGACAAACGAAATCTATGTTGGGGACAATATATACATATAGTAAAAAGGACTGCCCAGAGACAAGATGATTTGTGAAATGTGGCCACCTTCATTCACTACAGAAATCCTTCCCCTCAGCTGCCTTTAACTCAAAAAACTCCATGACTCTGTTCCTGTTTGTAGTTATAATGAAGCTTCAATCATTTAACTCTTCTTCAAGTTCAATATGTGGTGGGATTCTTGTGTATATGCACATAAATAACATTTTTAATTTTTATTTTTATTATTAATCTGTGTGTGTGCATAAGCATACGCACACGAGAGCGTGTGCTGTGTGTGTATGTATGTATATGACTATATGCATGCCACTGTACATGTATGGAGGTCAGAAGACAACTCAAGTGTTTGTCCTTGCCTTCCACCTTGCTTGAGACAGGGTCTTTTGTTGTTTGTCGCTAATATGTCATACTAGATGGCCCATGATCTTCCAGGCTATTCTGCCTCTATTTCCTATCTCACCATAAGAGTACTGGGATTATACATATACTTTAATGTGACCAGTTTCATGTACAAATGAGCCACCTTCCAACCTTTAAATCTTTAACTGTTAATCTGCTGTCTATCAATTTAACTCACAATTCAGGCAAAGAATGTACAAGTACAAGCCATTCATTTTGCCCCCACCTATAGGCCCTTGGATTAACACAGAAGTCACATGCAGAACTCTACGTCTCTAGAGTTATGGCCAAAGGAATCAGGTGGGTACTTCTCTACCTGACTGTGCAGTGTTGACTCCACAGAGCCTGGCCAACATTGGAAGAAAGCAGGTAGGCAGCAGAGGTTTTCTAAACTGATGGGAGTGTCTGCTTGGCGCTGATTAGCTTTATTTTAAAATTGTTATTAAAATTATGCTAGCCTAACTTCTTTTACTTTAAAGAGTAAAGAGTATTTATTTTACTTATGCTTATCGGTGTTTGCATGCATGAGTTTAAGTGTACTTCGTACATAAACCAGCACAAGGGGGCCAGAAGAGGGTACTGAATCCCCTGGAATGAGAGTTGCAGGTATTTGTGATCCTCCATGTGGGTGCTGGGAACCAAACCCAGGTTCTCTGCAGCAAGGGCTTTTAACTAGTGTGAGCCATCTCTACAGCCCCTATCTTACTTTTTGTTTTGTTTAGACATGGCCCACTATGTAGATCAAGTTAGCATCAAATTCACAGAGACTCGTCAGTCTCTGCCTCACAGTGCTAAGATTCAAGTCTTCATACCACACACCTGCCTAGCCTATCTTTGTGGAAGAAAACTCAGATAATAAAATACCACAGAAAAATCTAAAACATAAACTCACCCCTCCATGTCAGTCACCAATCTGAAGTGCCAATCTGTCCATCTCTAACTCTCTTCTCCTTATGTATTACTCTATGATCTACTCGCTTGCACTTACAGCTATGTCAAAGGTAAGTTCAGCCAGGTATGCTGACACACTTGTGTAATTCCAGCATATGGGAGATGGAGGCAGGCGGATGGTGAGTGTAAGGCCAGTCTAGGCTACAGAGTAAACCTTGTCTCAAACAATACAAACACTCAGTTCCATGTTCATCTGAAGGCACCTAAAGACAGCGGCTTCTGTGAGGCATACTCTGGGACTCTCCCAGAGTTCAGAAGTTCCTTCAGGGCACTAACCAGGAAACCAACATGAAAGGACGATATCCCCTTAGCTAAGTCATGTGGACAGTGGTTTTTATTCCAATCATGTTTGTATGTTACTTGTTCTGTCTGCACATTCCATATCTAATCATGGTAATGCTGCAGCTCTAGCCTTTGAGTTCTGGGAAAGCAACCAAGCTTAGATCACTTGGTATACTTTGAATCCAGTCCAACATTTAACAGCTTTAAAAATCTTGGTCTGAGGTTAAGAGCTCCTGCTGTTCTCCAAGAGGACCTGTGATCAGTTCGCAGCACCCAATTTACAACTATCTGTAACTACAGCTGACCTGAGAGGGCACACACATGGCATATACTCACACAGACATATACACACAGATAAAAACTTAAATTATAAACTCCAGTGAGAACATGCATTGCACTTATTGAGGGCCTGAATTTAGTTTCCAGTACCCACATCAACCACACACAAGCACGTATAACTCTAGATTCAGGAAATCCCAGATGCCTCTGACTTCCTTGGGTACCTTTACACCCCTCCCCCCCCCACACATACACACAGACATCGCTCAATGGGTAAAAGCACTTGCTGTGCAAGCTTGATGACCCGAGTTTGAGTCCCAGAACCCACATAAAAAGCTGGATGCAGAAGTGCTTATCTGTAATCCCAGCACTTACACCACGAGATGCAAGACAGAGACCAGAAAAATACCTGGAAGCTTGTGGATCAGTTAGCCTGGAGTACACACTGCAGAAATAAGACAGACCAGTCTCAGAACTTGGGGAGTAAGAACTGACTCCCCAAAACTGTCTCCCACATATCCATGTTTCCCACAAACATTTCACTGAAATCAAGCTTCAGTCTCTCTTAAAAACTCTGCCCTTAAGATCTGCCACACAGAGGAAAAGTTAAAATGCCAGAAGTCTATGAGTTGGAGCTTTAACAAAGGCATCCCGATGCAAACAATAATGCAATGAAAAAAGGTTTTCAGTTAAACATGTCTGCAAGAAAATGAAGTTATCCACAAGAGTCCCTCTACACATAGCTCATATCACTCTCAATCATCTCAGAAGGGAGATCAATAGAGTAAAGCACAAAGGACTAAAAGGAAAAGCAAGCAAGGGCAAGCAAAAGCATGCAGGCCTGCGGAGCTGCATAGGAAACAGCAGCAAAGGCAGAGGCTATGCCCAGCTTTGAAAAACAGGCCTTATTCACAGGTCATGGAGCAAACACCATAAACTCTGTTGTTATATGGAAATAAACGCTGAAGGCAAAAACCTGGAGGTTTGCAGTTGATGTTTCAAATGGGAACCCAATAAACTATCAAAATGGGGCTGCTCCCTACATTCTGGCTAATAAAACCAGCCCAGAGGAGAGAAACTCAGCTAAGGGCCCGTCTCCTTGCCACAATGATTGCTGATAAAACAGCAAGCTCATTTTAAGAAAAACAATGTCCCCAAATGGAAACAGGCCTACAAAGAAGTCAAAGCACACACATGAATTAAAAGGACATGATCAAATATAAACTAATAAAACACAAACAACCCATTAAAAAGAAATCTGGATTTGGAACCCGACCAGACCATCTCTGACTCTATTCTTGGAAGCTTCTCCACAGCCCTAACTGGGTTGGCAGCAGCATCTCCTACAGTGGTCAAGGTCAACACACAAATGAGTGTAACAATAGAAAGAAATAAACCTGCTGTCCTGGCTGGTGCACGCCCATAGTCCCAGCAAGCAAGAGGTTGAAGCAGATAGATCACCAAGCTTGAGACCATCATGGTCTACCTAGGTCTTGTTGAAACAACAACAAAGAAAAAAAGAAGGCTGCCATCAGTATTTCCAGAGTCAGTCTAAAGATCAAGCACGCGGGCAGAAGGGAGCTGACCAGAACACCTGTCCTGCAAGTAGAGGGGCCTGGGTTTGACCCTAGGCACTCCCAGAACAAACCCTCAAGCCACTGTGATCCCTGCAATGGTTCTAACAGGAGAGGAAAGCCTTGGGCCTCAGGACCTCTACAAAAGTGCTAACAGGAATCACATCTCCTCCCTTCTCTTTGCCCTTCATTCTTGTCCTCTGAAAATGGACAGTTCCCAAGCTGCCACAGTGCCCATTAGAATACTCTATCCAGAGAGGGAAAGGGTGGTCTTGGTTCTGAAGTGTTCTGGCTGCAAGTCATACCTTGGAAAGCCACTGGTCCAGGAGAGGGCTTGGAAACACATTTCTCATTCACTGCCAGGAAGTGAGTCAGTATGCCTCTCTTAAATTCCTCTATGTGCAAGTTTCCATCTCAGCAGCTTATATGGCCCTTGTTTTTTTGTTTTTTGTTTTTTTTTTTTTAATAAGGAATTGTTTCTTAGAAAATGTTTCTTGGGCTGGTAAGATGGCTCAGCAGGTGAAGGCATTTTGCCAAGCCTGGCAATCCGAGTTCAGTCCCTGGGACCCACATGGTGTAAGGACAGAACCAACACCCATGAATTGGGCCTCCACATGTACACAACAGCACCTAAGTATCTACACACACACACACACACACACACACACACACATAAATGTAAAGAAAAATTTAAAAAAGAAAATGTTTCTGGTTGAAGTTCATCACCTCAGAAGTCTCAGAATCACGTAGTCTGTAGGAGTTTGACTTCATGGTCATTTTTTTTTGACACTTTTTTTTTGTTTTTCTTTTTTTTTTGACTTATTTATTTATTATGTATACAACATTCTGCCTCCATGTATGCTCGCATGCCAGAAGGGGGCACCAGATCTCATTACAGATGGTTGTGAGCCACCATGTGGTTGCTGGGAATTGAACTCAGGACCTCTAGAAGAACAGCCAGTGCCCTTAACCCCTGAGCCATCTCTCCAGCCCCCTTCATGGTCATTTTGTAAGGGATCTATGCTAGACTGTTCACAGAGATGAGCCGCAGCCTCCTTCCTGTGGGAGTACGCTTCTCCTTTCTTTGAAGATGTAGGTATACTTCTCAACTCCTTGCCTCCAGAATGCCTTGTAACTTGCTGTGATCAAAGGAGGTCGTGGAGATGGCACTGTGCTAGTCTGGGCTTAGGCTTTTAGGAGGCACGGCAACTTCTGTATTCACTCTCTTGATGTTCTAGCTACCCTGCTGGAGAAATCCCATCAGCCTCCAGTCATCTGTGCTCCTGCATCTAGTTGAGGTCATTTCAGATGATGTTACATGGTACAAAAGAAATATCTGAAAAATTCTACCAAGGAACTTCTACAACTCATAAATACTTTCAGCAATGTAGCAGGATACAAGATTAACTCAAAAAAATCAGTAGCCCTCCTGTATACAGATGATAAAAGGGCTGGGGAAGAAATCAGAGAATCAACACCCTTCACAATAGCCACAAATAGCATAAAATATCTCGGAGTAACTCTAACCAAACAAGTGGAAGACTTGTATGACAAGAACTTTAAACCTTTGAAGAAAGAAATTGAAGAAGACACCAGAAAGTGGAAAGATCTGCCATGCTCTTGGGTAGGCACAATTAACATAGTAAAAATGGCAATCTTACCAAAAGCAATCTACAGATTCAACGCAATGCCCATCAAAATCCCAGCAAAATTCTTCAAAGACCTTGAAAGAATGGTACTCAACTTCATTTGGAAAAGCAAAAAACTCAGGATAGCCAAAACAATCCTGTACAATGAAAGAACTTCTGGAGGCATCACAATCCCTGACTTCAAACTCTTACTACAGAGCTACAGTACTGAAAACAGCCTGGTATTGGCTGGCATAAGAACAGACAGGAGGACCAATGGAACCAAATAGAAGACCCGGATATCAATCCACACATCTTTGAACACCTGATATTTGATAAAGAAGCAAAAAATATCAAATGGAAAAAGAAAGAATATTTAACAAATGGTGCTGGCATAACTGGATATCAACACGTAGAAGAATGAAAATAGACCCATATCTATCACCATGTACAAAACTCAAGTCCAAATGGATCAAAGACCTCAACATAAATCCAGCCACACTGAACCTTATAGAAGAGAAAGTGGGAAGTACACTTGAACGCATTGGCACAGGGAACCACTTCCTAAACAGAACCCCAGCAGCACAGACACTGAGAGAAACAATTAATAAATGGGACCTCCTGAAACTGAAAAGCTTCTGTAAAGCAAAGGACATGGTCAACAAGACAAAACGACGGCCTACAGAATGGGAAAAGACCTTCACTAACCCCACATCAGACAGAGGTCTGATCTCCAAAATATACAAAGAACTCAAGAATTTGGACACCAAAAGATCACATAATACAATAAAAAAAATGGAGTATAGACCTAAACAGAGAACTCTCAATAGAGGAATCTAAAATGACTGAAAGACACTTAAGGAAATGTTCAACATCCTTAGTCATCAGAGAAATGCAAATCAAAACAACTCTGAGATTCCATCTTACACCTGTAAGAATGGCCAAGATCAAAAACACTGATGACAACTTATGCTGGAGAGGTTGTGGGGAAAAGGGAACACTTCTGCATTGCTGGTGGGAATGTAAGCTGGTACAACCCCTTTGGATGTCAGTGTGGTGATTTCTCAGAAAATTAGGAAACACCCTTCTTCAAGACCCAGTAATACCACTTTTGGGTACATATCCAAAGGAAGCTCAATCGTGCCACAAGGACATGTGCTCAACTATGTTCATAGCAGCTTTGCTTGTCATAGCCAGAACCTGGAAACAACCTAAATGCCCCTTGATCAAAGAATGGATAAGAAAAATGTGGTACATTTACACAATGGAGTACTACACAGCAGAAAAAAAATAATGACAGCTTGAATTTTGCAGGAAAATGGATGGAGCTAGAAAACATTATTTTGAGTGAGGTAACCCAGACACAGAAAGACAATTACCACGTGTACTCACTCATAGGTGGTTTATAAACATAAAGCAAAGAAAGCCAGCCTACAAGCCACAATCCCAGAGAACTTAGACAACAATACAGACACTAAGAGAGACTTACATAGATATAATGTACATGGGAAGTAGAAAGTAGAAAAAGAGAAGATCTCCTGAGTAAATTGGGAGCATGGGGACCTTGGGGGAGGTTTGAAAGGGGGAGGGGATAGGCAGGGAGGGGAGCAAAGAAAAATGTAGAGCTCAATAAATATCAATAAAAAAATAAAAAATAAATAACTAAAAAAGAAATTTCTGGCTGAATCCAGCTAGCCCTTAACGTTGTGGGAAATTATAAACTGTTAGTTTAGACACTAAATTTCATGGTGGTTTTTTATACAGAAAAGTGCTATAATTAAAGACATTGAGTTAGACTGAAGGAAAGAATCGGTAACAAGGAACATACAAGATACTTTATTATGTTGAATTACTATGTTCTTGAGGTTAGAAATCTGCAATTAGTCTCTGATGATGTCAGCAGAGTCCCTTTAGAGGCTCCCTGAGAGAATTTCACCTTCATCTCTTGTACCTTCTGGTGATGGCCAACATTTCCTGGCATGATTGTGGCTCTGTGGCCATACTGTTTTCTCCATTCTGTCTTTAAAGTTCAGGTATGAAACGTACTACAACTCAGAAGATCACCTGCTGGGCTTGCATAGTCTAAAGAGTCTGTTCAAAGAATCATGTGTTAAACCTAGTTCCAGCTGCTCCCCTCTGAAAACCAGACTTGGAGAAAGGATCATATTTCTAAAGACACCTATAAAGGAAGCCCACACACCCAGTGAGGAGGTTTGTGCTTACCTTGGGCTTACTCCTCACAGTCTTCAACAACCAAAACACCAGCCCAACTCCACACCCTGGGTACTTACAGTAGACTGAAATATACATTTTTGAACAAAAAGAAAAATCACCCATTCACAGGGGGGAAAATACAACAAACTGCCCCCAGGAAAGACCAATGTGTGGACTTGCTAGACAAAGACTTTAAAATGACTGTCTTAAAGATGTTTGAGGAATTAAAAAAAGACATGGAGAAAGTCAAGAAATTAATGTACTAACAAAAACCTACCACTCCAGAGAGAAAAACCTAAATAAATAAGGGAAGAAATTCTAGCGCTGAAAAGGAGAATAACAAAGTAGAAGTTTCACTGAGGGTAAAAGAATACTCAAGGTGGACCCAGGACAACTAAGAGACTATACCTGAGCAACAGAACAAAGAGTTCAGAAATGCTGGCAGAGCCTAGAAGTAGTGTGGGACACCACTGATGAGATCACCATAAACACCATCAGTTTCTAAAGGAAAAGGAGAAAGGGGCAGAGATAGGGTCTAAGGAATATTATGCGAAGTCCTATTTGAAGGAAGATGAGGATCAGCATAAAAGAAGCTCAGCAAACTCTGCCAAGACACATCCAAGAAAGCCATACCCCTAAACATGTTATCATCAAAATGAAGACAGCTGGAAGTAGTGAAAGGAAGCAAGCCTCCACCACATAGGAGTCTGAGTAAGAAGACTGCCAGCAGACTTCTCATCGGATGCTCTAGAAGCCAGAGTGATGGCTGAAACAAAACCATGAACCAGGAATCATATACTTAGTAGAACTATGACTTAAAAGTTAGGGAGAACTAAGGTGGTGACATCTGCCTGTACTTGCACCACACCTGGGACACAAAGGAAGGAGGGTCTTGAGTTCAAGACCAGTCGAGGCTGTCTACCAAGATTCTGTCTGTCTCTCTGTCTCTCTCTCTCTCTCTCTCACTCACACACACACACACACACACACACACACACACACACACACACACACACACACACAAAGAAATGAAGGCATCCTTAAAAAAGAAAAAAACAGAAGCAAAGTGAGCTTACTACCCTGGACCTGTCCTGCAGGAATCGCTGAGATGCCCTGTAGCTGAAGTGGAAGGGCACGCAGAAAGACATGAGGTCACGTGAAGAAATGACCAGGGCCAGGTAGCGAGGAGCATGGGCAATTAAGAACGCATTAGTGAACTTTAAAAATTCAGTTTTCTTTTTTTAATAACCCAAGAACTTAATTTTTGCAATTTGAGTTTTCTTCATTTTAGAAAGAGATGTGTAACAGGTATACAATTTTGGTTCCTTTTATAATCCAAAGACTTTAAAAATTTATACTTCTTTTTTTTTAAGATTATAATTACATCATTTCCCCCCTTGCCTTTCCTTCTTCCAATCGCTCCTATATTGTTTGCCATGACCCCACTGTCAGCTCTCTTTCAAATTCACAGCCTCTTTTTCCTTAATAGTTGTTATAAATACAACTGGTTCAGCCCATATAATGTGACTTGTATATTTTCCTTGCTGACCATTTGGTATTAGATAACCAATTCAAGTGCTCACCCCCAAGAAAGACTATTTCCTCTGTTCTCAGCATCCCTTTGTTGCCTGAAGCTCTTTTTATTACTTCACTTTATTATCCAAGTAACTTCGGCAACTAATTCTCCTTTTATAAAACAGGCAAAGTCCCCAGGTAGCCAAGGATGATTTGAATCTCTGACCCTCCTCTCTCCACCTCCCAAGTGCTGGGAATACAGTTGTGCCACAACCCCAGTTCATGAGAGCTCACATTCCCCACAATGCAAAGCTCAAACATGCCCCTTTAGGTCTTAGTCCAGGACTCTACCCCATAGGATGGTACCACCTATATTCAGGATACATCTTCCCACTTCAATCAAACCTCTGTAAATGTCCCACAGCCATGCTCTATAGCATCTGCAGGGGTGGCTACTCCAATGAAGCTGTGGTGTGTGTACGGAAAGAGCATGGCCCCACCGCAGGTATGGCTGACTATGCTGCTGCAAACATGGTACACTCCACCGGGAACCCCGGAGATGCACACATCTTCAGTCATCACCGCCTATTAAAAGACTCAAGATTCTGTTTTATATTTAAAAACTTTTGGGGATGTGGTATGAATCTGAGCATGGTAGATTTAAAAAAACAACTCTGTTATATGTTTGTAAAGAAAAATCAATGAAATGGTCTCTACCAGGAGTTGGGGTGGGGATACTGTTTAATGCACTCTCCTTTCGGAGGGTAGAGAGAATTTTGGAGACTACTGCAGCAGTAATGATGTGACAGAGTGAAGGTGCTCACTGTCTCTGAGATGTCTACTTAAACACAGAAGAGAAGGTACTCACTGTCTCTGAGATGTCTACTTAAACACAGAAGAGATGGTGCTCACTGTCTCTGAGATGTCTACGTAAACACAGAAGAGATGGTAAAATCTATTCCATGCACGTATCACAACAAAACGTATTATTATACTGAAATGACCACAGCAGTTCCACAGTGGAAGAGGGCTGGTGATCCTCAGGTTGGTCTCCTTTTGCAACATCACCATGAGCTTCGGGGAAAGTCCAGACTTTGCAGTATTTGCAAGATAGCACAAATAAGAGACTAAGAAGCACTATCTCTGCTCCCTCCCTCCTTACTTCCCGCCATGCCCATATTTCCAGCCTCTCTGGCCTAAGCAGAACACACCATTCCCACAGTTCCTTCCCTCACAAACTTTAGCTTCTGTATGATGCAAACAGTTAATGCTCTTTTACTGAAACATGCTTAAAAATGATCTCCTCACTAGAATGTCGGCTCCGTGAGACCCGAAACTTTGTTTCCTCTCTAATCCCAGGACCCAGGACAGGATATAAAATGTCCCAGGCACTTGGCAAATACTGTCCTCCTTACCGTTCCCTTAGCAATCTACTCTACAAACCCTGCCTCAACTAACTGAGCTGTCCTGTCAATCACAGGACCCTAGTCCCATCACCATAACTCTGGATACTCAAAGATCAACCCACGCACAGGCACTGAACATGAACTTCTGTTACACGCTGTTTCATTTAGCACACTTAAATTTTTTTTAAGTCATCATTCAGCAATTTCTAGTTCAGTCAGTAAGAAATAATAGATTTACATACAACTCAGTATTTCCATCATCTCTAACATCTGTCTGTTACCTTTTAAGTTCCTATCCTAAATTATACAAATATTTTCATTAAGGTCAATATTAATTTGCTAATTCAAACCATGCAAGGGAAGGGCAAGTACCACCATAATCCCAGAACTCAAGGCGCATACTAGAACTAAGAACTGTCCCTGACGAATATCTAATTGAATTATTAAGCGTTAGGAATTAAGTGAGCCTTCTAAGATGCACACAAGTTGGGTGCAAGTACAGGAGTAGGTGTCCAGGCTTTCTATTAGGCTGGCGCCTCTACCCCATGGCAGGCAGCTGCTTAGCCAGCCAAGGACAGACTGTGACCCAGACAGATCAGTTTTCAAAGGGGTTCATGTCCCTGTGGTTTGGTCTTTACACTGTCAGTCAGCCCAGTACAGTCCAATAAAAGTCCCCACCCGAGCTTCTTCCTTCCACACTCAGCCAGGGCCACCCAATGAATCTAAACAGGGTACATAAAGCAGGGAAACTAGCAATCAGGATAATCTGTGAAAACCCACTCATCTGTTCTCACAAAACATTTCCAGATAATTCCATCTGGTCCAGTGAATGTCCCATCTCTCCTGTATTCAAATTAAGAAAAACTTACCAAAGCGCTAAAATACCTCTGACCTCCCTTGTCTCCCCCAAAATGTTCAACTTTCATGCAAATTAAATCAGAAAAGGGGAGGGAGCGTAGAGTTGTTCTTAACCAGGCTCTATGCTTCATTCTCCCCAGTAGATTTCAAGCCAAGATTTATTCACAAAGAAAAACCAAACTAAAAACCAATCAGATACCAGGTAAATGCTACTCTACTTCAACGCTGTCCATACCTAGTAGGATGTGATATCTACTGACAGATTTTCCCAACAACTAAGTAAAGGAAGTTTCAGAGTACTCATTATATAGTATGCTTTCCTTTGCGACAGAATTAAGCAGGTCTCTGCTTATGGTACCTACCTTAGATATCTGCTAAGTGTATTCCCAACCAACACCTGCCTGCAAGTACTCAGAAAAAGATAATCTTCCAGAGGTTGGTAGATCTCCAGACAGGGAAAAAAGACTGTTTGGCAGATTTGGAAAAAAGAACATTTTTGGACATCTTAGCCATTTGTTTTTTGAGCAGCAAGAAAAATAATCTGGAATAAGTATAGTTCATTGTTGTTATTATTATATAAAAAATAAACAACAAAACAAAACAAAAAAAAAACCTAACCCCTAGTTCCTGGGGCTGGTAGCAGGAAGCAGGTTGGTGTCTGTTTAAATGCAAATAAAATGCATTAAATTAGACATTCTGAGATTAGAGGCTTGTGTTTGCTCTTCTCATGAATGCTGAGTCTTTAAAGTGCTCTAAAGTCAGGCTGCCACCTCTGTGAACCCTAAAATCATCCACTTGGTCCCAAAGCAGCCTGCCCATTGAGATCACACAGAGCCTGGCTTGGAACATTCTTTATCTAATTGGAATCATTCCACTCCCATTCCTTTCCATGCCTGATTCCCTAAAACAACCAGACCCCAAGCCCTCAAAGGCTGAGACACTGTTTGCTCTTCAGTCACAGACCACAGCACCCAGGAGAGAAGACAGGCAAGCCATGCATTTCCTACAGTTTTTAAATAAAAGAAAGAATAAATCAAGTCTCTTTTCTCTTCCTCTAATTTTTCTCTTTTTTGCTCATTTAAAAAAAGGCAAGAAATACACAGTAAAACATACCAAATCTTGCCCATTATAGAGCTCTTATACACAAATAAACAATGCCAAGCTGTACATACACTATGTTCTGCTGTTCTGAAGGAATGACAAACACAGGCCAGTTGAACAATACTGTTTGCCAAATTATTTAATTGATGTTTAGATGCTGTCCTTGCTTTTGTACACTGGCTTTTATACACTCAGTGGCAGAATAAAAAAGGTATTATTTTCCTTGTTCTTAATTCAAATACAGTTTTATTTTCAAATTTGGTTAATAATTATAGCCAAATATAGAAAAAACAGGAATGAAATTATATAGTTTCAGAATTTTAAAGGCATTGTTCCATTAATTTTTTAAATTTAAAACTTTTTTTTATGTGTTCTATCTAGTGGTATGTCTGTTCTTAAAAACCATGTGCATGCCTGATACCCACATTGGCCAGAAGAGAGCATGGATCCAGATCCTGTAGAACCAGAGTTATGATTGGTTATGAGATACCACATAGGTGCTGGGAGCCAAGCTGGGGCCCTCTGCATAAACAAGTGCTCTTAACTACTAAGCCATCATCTCTCTAGCCTCACTCCATTAATTTCTATGGTTATTGTTGTGCAATGCTTCATTAGCAGTGTGTAAATTTTTAGCAGTTTCTCTGCTTATCAACTCTAAGCGCCAGGACCCTGGTGTGCATTCTTTCATTCATTGTGTTGGGACTCATGCTTCTCAGTCTTAAGAAATTTCCTTGTGCTGTCTGTCACAATATTCTGTCCTTACTTTATTCTCCTTTCTGTACTCTTAAATTGAATGTTGAGTCAACTGAAGTAATTATCTGATTTTTATCTCTCCCATGTCCCACCCCCTCAACCTCCTTTATAGTTCAACCTCTAGTTCAACCAGCCTTCTGTCAGCATAGTAAAATATCACATGGATGATGCTATTTTTTAATTTCCTACAACACTTTCTTATGTGCACAGCAATGCTTTAAAACTCTCATTCTGGGCAGGACATGGTGGCAGACCTGGAATCCCAGCATTCAGAAGGCCAAGGCAAAAGAAGCATGGGCTCAGGCCATTCTGGCTCAAAAAAGACAGGAGGGAAGATGCAAAGAAAAATTCAGCTTGTTCTTCTCTCTTCCGGGCCCTGATCTCTGTATCTGCTCCCAATAAATTCCACTCTTAATTTCAACTTTTCTTTCACTAATGACTATAAATTAAGTGTATTTCTTGGTATGGTTATAGTACGTTTTTCTCCTCCTAACATATCTAACATGGTCTTTCCCCTCCCTCCCGCCTCTCCTCCTCCCTCTCCACATCTCAAAGCAAACAGTAATTCTGTCAGAAACAGAAACACTAAGTGCTATAATGTATCAAACACAAGCCAAAAAGCAGGCCACCTAGAGAAGGACCCAAGTGAAGACCACTCAAATAAGCAGTATGGTGTAAGGGCATTTATTAAAAGTTAAGTTCTATTCTAGTTTAGACTTGTCAACACAAATATCTACTACATGACTCTAAAGAACACCTATTCAAAGCACAAAATTAAAAGTTTTCTTTCTTTTTCACTCCGAGCCCAAGATAGACATGATTCCAAAGCAATGGAGGAGTAACAGTAGGAGGGAGGCAAGGCGTTCTTTCAGAGAATTGGTTTTTACATATTGTACTTCATGGTCGCAATGCTGACCTCACTGTGGTGAGTCTTCCTGACTTCATGACCTTGTTTCTGAGCCCATCACTTGCACTCACTGCAAGCTGGCAGAGGAGCTGCACGTATGTCAAGAGCACTGTGCAGTCTACTTAACCTTCTCAACAGGCTCACAGACACCAGTTTAGTGAGTCAATTCCTAACCTTACAAAGACACTGTCCACTAAATAGCCTATGTATAGAAATACTCTAATGATTCTTAAAAACCTATAAAACTCACAAATGTTAGCAAAACATCCATCCTCATTAAATAATTATATTTAAAACAAAATGCTGTGAGTTTAGGCAAATCTAATAACATGCTGCAAAACTAAGGCATTTCAAATATCATATCTGTCTATATTAAAGCCTATTCTAATGGTAATTTTATAAGTAATGTGAAAATTTTATTTCAGAAAAGGCTGCTACTACACCAGAAAATAAAATCTGAACCCATGTTCCCTAATTTTTGTATTCTCTGTTGAGACAGTAATGGGGAAACATGATGTGGAAAAGGAGCAAAGCCTGAGACCCAGGCAGCTTGGAGGAGTAACTGCCCCTGACAGCACAGCCTGCGCTGATCCGCCCATCCCTGCTGACTCCCCCCATCTCTTTTCTGTAAGACGGAATAGTCATGCCTGCTTAGTGGAGTTACTGTGGGAACAGAGATAACACATCCACAAATCTAACTTTGCTCCTTCTCCACAGATGACAAACCATTGCTCTTTGGCCTTGGATCCTGCCACCCAGTCCTCTTCCCCTCCCTCCCTACTTTGAAGAGGAGATGAAAGGAAGAAAACAGATATTAGTATAAATTATCATGAAGGCCAACATACCAGAGGCCAACAGACCAGAGAATACAATGCACTTGTTCTTGCAGTACAGACAGCTTTTCAAAATACATAAAATACAAGCATGGAAAATACGATTAAAATTTAAGTTTATCATAAAAATTTACAAAGCATTCTGTAAAAGTTAACACCTATAATTTTCAGGGATCAAACACTAAATTGTTTCATTACACACTAAATGTATTAAGTGCCAAAGACCAAAAAAGAGAAGCTACAAAATGAGATTATATATAGTTGGTACGTATAGAAACACACACACACGCGCGCACACACACACACAGAGTACTCTATGTACTTTTCTGTCCATATACTACCAGAAAATGTTTCCTTTTGATGGTTCCATTCTAGTAGTACAAACAGACACTCCTATGCCTGAACATACATACGAAAATGTGCAAATACTACAATCCTTGGAAAAGAAAACTATACTTACATTACTTTATAATTACAATGGACTGACCACTGGCTGAGTTTACATTGAAATAACTTAATATATCACTCTTAACAGTTTTCAAAAAAAATGTCAAATTTGTCAGAAAATAACAAAGATGGACATAAAAAAAAAACTAAAGAAGTTTTCCCATGGCACCTATTTTATTTTAAACTGTTCCACAGGCCAGAAGAGGATTCCGGGGTGCACCAGCAGTGTTGTTTACAGAGCTGTCACAGGGAAGCGCCCGCAGATATTTTCTAACACATTTTTCCCTTTTGTCTAATTCAAATTGCTATTGCTTGACCTTTTCCCTCCTTAAGTCTAATTTTGTTCTTTTTATGTACTTCTTTTCTTTCCTTTTCTACAAAGAAATAAGACTGCTACAAACCTATCCCATTCTTTCTGGAATTTATATGTACCAAATTTAATCTACAAGCATAGTTTTTTTTTTTAATTTAAAAATAAGAAAGTGGTGACAGGATGTAAATAACACACACACACACCACTTTGCTGTACAGGACCATTCTCATAACAAAAACCCAGGAAAGGATGGTCCAAGCTTATTTATAGGAAAGACGGGAACATGAGAGGATGAAATGAAAATACAGCTGAAAAAGCTACTTAGTATCCTCTGGCCTACTTAATAAGGTTACCCAAATTCACTGGATTGTTGCAAGATAAAGAGGAATAAAAGAGTCATCACTAAAATACTGTTTCAGTCCAAAGACAAGTCATGTATGTTCTGACCTAAAAGACATGACTCACAAGAATAGGGTTCCTTTTCTTTCCTTCCCTGAAACTGTGAGTAAAACCAAAACAATGTGAGGGTGCCCATATCTTGAATGGTGTTTTCAGTTCTGCTATCTATTAGATGTGTGATGTACGTAAGTCACCCAACTTCTAAATCCAGCTTTCTTATCTATTTCCTCATCATATTAACACTGGGATCGAACGAGGTGAGACATCAGAGGGGAGTTGTGGAGAAAGAGAGAGAGAGAGAGAGAGAGAGAGAGAGAGAGAGAAATGTTTAAAAATTAAGTAGCATTTTTTAGACTGGGGTATATATGTATGATGAAATATTTAGCAGAATGAAAGTTTCTGCTGAGAAAAAGAGTTCTATTATGCTGGTTCTCAACTTAAAAAAGCAAATAACTGCTGGAGTATGAAATCCCGAAGACTGAGTTCCAAAAGTCTATACTGTTGTAACCAACAAAACCACTCAAGTAAACATACTGATCTTCCAGCCTTTAGCTTTTAGTTCTAATCCAGTTACAGTGTGTCTCCATTCAGCAGCCAAAATGATCATCTAAAACAAACCTACGCTTCTTAAACCGGCACTTTAAAATACTTGCTTGCTCCCATGCCCTCAAGCTAGCTGGCAAGGTCCCCCATTCATCCCAAGCTTCTCCTCTTTAATTTGCATATTTTTACCCCAAGCTTCCCAACTTTCTTTCCCAATCAAATGTTATAGCTCATTTTTTTTTTGCTCTGAGATGTTCTCCTTGAGCCCCTCCCATGAACTCAGATGGCAGCCTGTGTCCCATGTGCTTTCACAGCAATACTTAGTCTTCATATGCCAGATACAATGAAAGAGACAAAGTCTCACCCCCAGACATTGATGGCCCACTAAGAGAAACAAGACCAGACACAAACAGTCAAAATAATAAGGCTAGAGTCATGATGCACACTGGTACTAGAGAGTTAAGTGAGAGGCAAGAAGATTGAGGGTTCAAAGCCAGCCTGGTCAACAAAAGATCCTGCCTCAAGAAACCATCAGAGTTAAAATATCTTAGGATTGCTTATCACTGTTTCCTATGAGCCTCCCATTAAGTCTAGTCCTAGAAAAAAATGAATAAACAAACAAACAAACAAAACTAATGAATGAATACACAACAGTGTCAAAAGGTTCTATGTAATGTGAAAGACTGCCCACTGTGTACACAGCCCTACAATGCCTTATTAAAGGCCTCAGTCTGGTATAAATAAGCTTCCAGATGCCTACAGCATGCTGTGTCAGTCATACTAGGCCATTCACTATTTAGACTTGGTTCTGCATTTGGCACAAGCAGTCATTTTACCAGTAATTTTCAGATCAGATGAGTTAAGCACTACAGCCTTCATAGTCCCAACTTGGCAAAAATATGCATCTTCCTCAAACTCAAAACACAAAATTAAAAGAAAGCCAGTCCCTTATATGGTATGAATTCTAGGATGCTGGCTCTGTGCTATCTATAAGAGGCGAATACTGGAAAAGTCAATAACTAGCATGAACAGGAGCCTTGTAGGATCACTGTCAGGACATAATCCCACCTAAGTTATCACCTGCTGAAGTCAATTCAAGTCAAGAAAGTAAACATTTAATGAATATTCACATGCCTTTGGTCCAAGAAAAGTCTTAGAAATAATCTTTCCCTTAATTAAAAATAAAAATAACCCAGAACACTGAAATAAGATCTGAGGAACACTGGTCAGCCAGTCAGCATAAGAAAGAATTGGCAGTGCCCAGGGGAAAAGTGCTCCAGTGTGTGACTGTAACACCATTCTGCTCGTGTAAAAATTTGGAAACTAGATGTTCTGGGCAGAGTTAGGTCTAGCTTTTCCACTACTGTGCTGACAAGCAAAAAAACAAGCCTGGTACAAAGGTACTCAGTGGTTCTGAAAATAGTTCACTCTTACAGACTACAAATACATCAAGCCCTGGCCCTGAGACACAAAACCCATCAATCAACCACGGACAAGCATTAACTATTATGCTAAATGCTCCAGAGGATATTCTCACATAGAAGATAACTCTAGGCCTCAAGGAATTTTAAATCAGGTTTACAAAACAAGACAAAAAGGAATAGAAAACAAAAACAAAAGAAAAACCAACAGAGAGAGAGAGAGAGAGAGAGGTACATTACTGCTCTGGAGGCCTGAACAGTAGGCAGGAGGCCAAAGAGGAGCTTTCCAGGATTTACATGAGTGGGGATATGGGAGGCTGACAGCTGGGGTTCACCTCTCCTAGCACTGCTGGATGGCAGGGAGACTGCTGAGCACAGACGCCTCAGGCTTGCCTGGAACAATGGAGAGGGAGGGTGAGCTGGATGTGGGAGGTCTGAGATGCCAAGCTAATGAATCCCAACTCTTATTTCTCAAATTCTGAGAAACTGCCTGAACTTTTGGCCTAGGAATAAACATCATAAACTGTGTTTAGGTCTGTCTGAAAATGTTTCAAGTAAGTATACGGTGCCTACACAAAAGTGGAGAGGAAATTTTTAAAATTACATTTTATTTAAGGCTGGGAAGAAAGATGGCATACACCTTTAATCCCAGCACTTGGGAGGCAGGGCAGCCTGAACTACAGTGAGACTCTATCTCAAAAAATAATATTTTAAACTTTTAAAGAAATAAATATTATTTTTAGTGTGTTGTGTGTGCGTATGTGTCTCTGTGCATGCATATGTCATAGGATGTGTGGAAATCAAAGAAAAACCTATAGAAATTGGTTCTCTTTCTACCATGTAGGTCACAGGGATCAAACAGGGCATCAGACTTGGTGGCAAGTGCCTTTACTTACTGAGCCATCTCAATGGCCAGATGGAGTTTTTGAAACAAACAAACACCCCACCACACTATTAGTTAGAAATGCACATATTTTCGGGGGTGTTTAAAAGGCCTGTAGGGGCTGGAGAGATGATGACTCAGCGGTTAAGAGCACTGGTTCAATTCTCTGCACCCACAGGGCAGCTCACAACTGTCTGTAACTCCAGTTTTCTGGGATCTGATATCTTCATGCCAATGCATTTAAAATAAAAAGTTAAATAAAAAAAATAATAAGCCCTGTTACTGAGACTGTTTTAGATCATAGAGCAAATTGCAAAGACCGGACCAGATGCCAAACACTGAAAGGTCCATCTGAAGCAACACTGGAGTCTATTCTGCTTTGTGCACTACAGATTGATTGCCTTATGTACCTTGAAGGAAGAGCTGTTAGTCATCAATCTGGATGGTGTAAGTTCACAGTAATCAAGTCTTTGTTCAGAAATTTAATTACAGGCTTGAACCCTGGATGAATGCAAAATAAAAACACTGGAGGGGACTCTGCACATCTGTCAACTAAACAGTCTGAAATGGTCCCTAACCCCACCCTCTCTGGGCACATTTGCAACAGCAGTTTCTTCCCTGGTAGCTGCAGCATGGTGATGTAACTGCTGCTTGCTCCTCTGGCCTGGTCTCTTGTAGCCCTGTAGCCCCAACTAAGGCTTAAGGATGCTTGAAGGTGATTTCAGCCCTTTCCTACCTCTTACAGGCTTCTGCCTCAACACAGGCCACAGCCCTACAAGTGAGCTAGTTTGTACTGGTTTAGTAACCTCAGAGCCTTCCTATTTTTGCTCCCAACAAGGTTCTGCAGGATAACAGAGCTCAAAACCAAGCTTTAGTCTACCTTACCATTTACCAAACCATTTTATCCGACAAGAAGGATGCTCAAACAGGCTTATCCTGGTATTACTTACAGTCTGCTGACTATCAGAGACAGCAATGCTTAAAAGCTATAAACTAGAATCCAACAAACTGCAATAGCAACAGCTAAAGATACTATTAGATTTAGAAAATGCTCTGGGTAAAAAGCAAGAGAAAACTGATTTGGTAAAGGTCTGCTTTCTGAACCTAGAGCCAAACTCAGGTGCACTTCCACAGGAGGCAAAGGTGCTAACCCAGGTGGCCAGAGAGCAGCAGGGAGCATGAAGAGAACTTGCCCAAGCACAGTGACCTCTGAGGGGCCTGAAAACCCACCTTCCCTCCCAAGGCAGTGTTAAGTGGTGATAGGATCTCCAGCTAAAAACACAGACAGAAAACCATTTCAGTTTCAAACAGAATCAGAAGCTACAAACTTCAGACACACAGGTTCCTGGGGGAGAGTAATATGTAAATGCAATTCATAGGACTTGCTAAGACAGCATTTAATTAAAAGGAGAAAAGAAAGTGCTCAGGTCATTCTGGATACAAGCCTGCAGTTTCTCTTCCTTTCTGCCCTTCTTTCATTCACTAACACTGTGCCTGCACACGCAGGGGCTGCAAGGAGGCTTTCAGTACTCATTCCCCTCAGTCCTGGGAAGACTCCAGATCAATCCACAAGGCAGCCCGCCAGAAGTTGCTCTGGTTGGAACCCCACCTTACACGTAAAAATGTTCTTCCAGTTCAAAATGCAAAGGTGACTCTCCCACAGAGAACTGATTATTTGGATAGAGTCATGTGGTAAATACTCCCTAAGGAAGGAGCAAATGAAAAAGGTCAAAGGCAAAAAGCCTGGGAAGGAGCTGCAGTTTCAGAGCAGTGGGGTGGGACACACACCACTCCATTAACGATAAGCTCCGACTTCTCTGGGGTGAATACCATGACATCTGTTCTCTTGTCATAACAGCAACTAAGTTGATCTAGGAAAATATTCTCTGTTCTAGAGCTGCTGGTGCATAATTACACGATTCCCCTTGAGCCCCGGTTTCCTTCTTATGCACATCTGCTCTCCCATACCTGATCACACAGAGGTATCATAAAGAGCAAAGCAACAGGTATAAAGGGACCAGCCCTCAAAACAGATCAAAGCAAACAGCCCGTGGAGTGCTTTGGAAATCTTGGCTGGCAGCTCTTGTAAATAAAAGTGCTTCTAAAGCAGAAAGCATTCAACTACCGTATTTATATAGGGCGTGATTGACAGGTCAGTTATTAACTTCATAAAAACACAGGCAATGTTAACTAGCAAGAATGTTTGTTCTAGCTGTTCTATCTGAAGGAAAATGAAATCCAAGATAGAATGGCTTGCTCTCTGTTTCTTTTAAGTATTTATTTTAGAACTGTGCAGTATAAAAGAATGTTTTTTCAAGTCAGTGAACTTAAGCTATTTTGCTTACTGTTCTGGAATTTAAGTATGTTGTTATAATTCTTTAGAAAACAAATGTTACATTTACTAAAGGCAAATTCCAATGGTGCACCATGATCTTTTGAAGCCCTCAAAAGATTTTTATTCTTTTGAATTACTAAAACTAAAGAAATTTTACATTAATTAACCTCTCTTCCAGTAACTAAAGTAGATCAAGTCAGAGAATCAAGGGGCAAAAGTCTTCCTCTTGTGCTCGGGACACAGGCATGTGCTCCTTGAATTACTTAGGAAGCAGGTCTACATAAGATCTGCAGGAGGTCAGGATAAATACATATGTATTTTATTAATATTATATTAAGGTTTTAAACTTTATTCTTAAAATACTTTATCACATGTTATCATTTACTGAAATATTACATGGTAACATGTTTTATTTTTTTAATTCTTAGAAAATATCAGCAGTGGTTTGTAGATGTTCAGTCAGGAAATTCTAAAAACTAAAATCCAATTTCGCATGCAATCTTTTTTTCTTCTCTTGAAGCTTAATACAGTTAACACCCATACCCATTCCAGCAGGTCCAACCAAAATGTCAGCTAACAAACAAACATGTTTCTCCAACTTAAAGTGTAACTTTTTGGTAGTAGCCCTGAATATCTAGATAGCGAGGGAATCTAAACATACTTGCATTTGTCCAATCTATCCCACATTAACTTATAAAATATTTTTACATAACAAAGAAATAAACAGAAGAAAAAGTTAGAGGGGAAGAAAAACAAGTTTTGTTTTTTAGAATCAATAATGAATACTTTTAAGGCTGGAGTCATATAAAGTTGGCATTTCCTAGCCAAATAACTGCTTATGAAACAGTCTGTGTTTCTGGGAGGATTTGTTTATGTGTACTTAATATCCTCAGGCCTCGAAGTTTTTTTCCATGTAAACATAAGTTTTGTTAAATACCTCCTAAATTTAATTTAAAAGGCTATTTTTTTATCAAATGTTTCACTCTTAGAAAAGGCTGTCATCATAAGAGCAGCATACTAAACCCAAAAATAAACCCCAAATCCCTGGGAAACCCATCTTTGCTCATCAGTACACTTCATGTATCACAGCCCTGCATCCCTAGCTTCAGTACACTTCATGTACCACAGTCCTGCTTCCCCAGCTTCAGTATACTTCATGTACCACAGCCCTGCTTCCTCAGCATCCATCAGTACACTTCATGTACCACAGTCCTGCATCCCTAGCTTCAGTACACTTCATGTACCACAGCCCTGCATCCCTAGCTTCAGTACACTTCATGTACCACAGCCCTGCTTCCCCAGCATCCATCAGTACACTTCATGTACCACAGCCCTGCTTCCCCAGCTTCAGTATACTTCATGTACCACAGCCCTGCTTCCCCAGCACTGACAAACAGCAGCCTTTCAGAACACAGAATTCTTATGAAATAAATACTCAGCCTCAGAGCATGTCCTGGCTCCTCTACTACCGCCCCCCTCCTCCCTCCCCTGCAGGACTATATTTTCAAACTAGAATATTTGTTTTGACAGACTTTTGCTTGCTTAATTCTCTGGCAAAGGCTTTCTTGTGCACTCCTAGCCAGTAATGAACATTTTGCCAAAAATATGCAACTCTTGGCAGAACAAGAATAGGGGTGTAAAAAACGCAGCTGGCAGAGCCTTCCAGAATCGAAGATAAAAGCAGGTACAGTGGATAAAGAGAATCCTTTCCCTAACATATTATAATTTTCTCTGTTTCCATGCTTCTCCTATCATGAGGGGAATTTTCATCTGCCAGTTTTACATACTTTCTCTGTACTATATAAAGCAATGGAAATGATTCCTCCAACGTTGCTTTTTGATTCAAGAACTACTTTTCCAAATGAAAAACTTAAGTTAGCTAATCCTTCTCTGAGAGCAAATCTCCCAAACAATTTCTTAATAACAGTTTGTCAGGAAAATTAAAATCCACCGAACTTGTTTAATCAAGAGGATACTTTCATTATTTCTCCAACTACATTTAAGGATTTAACACTCAAAACTTAACAAAGCAAAGAGTTCCACCTTCCCACACTATGTCCCAAGGGTTGGGCAGAGTCAGCAGACTTCTCAAATAGAGCTGAGGGGTGGGTGGGGAGGTTAAACATCTCCTTATAAGCACCCAGAGTCCTGGGACGAGCATCCCAGGAGCACATGTTCTCCATGGGAAGACTCAAGCACTTTTAGAAAAACAAAATAGTCACTGATTTTGAAACACACAAGCACACATGCCTCACCTCCAAATCTGAGTACTGAAGCAGTCTATCTCTGTTGGAAGATTTTACTATACACATCATTTAACCTCTGACACCTCTGGATGCTACTCTCAATCCTTTGGTGATCCTATTCACTAGGGTATGAAATGCCATCTACACATGGAACACTCCTTTGTCTAGACTAGACCTTACTCCTAGGCTCCAGACCCTGTGTTTATAACTGCAGAGTGGATATGCTCCAGCAGATCTCCCTCTAGCTTCTCAAGACTTAGGTCAAAAGTGAACTTTGAGGTCTAGGGATGTGTTCAGTTGGTACACTGCCACTGCCTGCCTCACATGCATAAAGTCCTGAATTCAATTCTCAGTTCTAAACAAACAGGGTGTGTTAGCTCACACCTATAATCCCAGCACTTCAATGGTGAGAAGACAGGAAGCCTGAGACACAGAAAGCCATGGCAGGGAGGGGCAAGAGGGCAGGCAAAGGAGGAGGAGGAGGAAAGGAAGGAGGGAGGGAAAGAATGAAAGAGACAGGAAGAAGGCAGGAAGGCTAATCTGCTTCATCTCCTCAATGCTCACCTCTAAAAATGACGCCATTAGACTCAGAAACTGTCCGAGATTAAACCCTGTTTGCCCCACAACTTCTACTCCTTTCTCAAGCTCAGACTCTAACTTTTGCAGATCATCTCCATCACACCCTGCTTCCAGAGCCCCCCCACCGTGGCCCTGGAGCAGAGCATTCGGGCTGCGGCATGCAGTTTGGAGTACACCTACTCTATTTGACTCTGAGAGTCTTTTTTTTTTTTTAAGATTTCTTTATTTTTAATTTTTGTATATGAGAGTGCCTGAATGTATGTATGTGTGCCAAATCTGTTCCTAGTATCTGCAGAGGACTTAACAGGAGCTTGGATTGCCTGGAACTGGAGGAAGCTATCGGGGTGTTTATGGAACCAAACATACTCTCTGCAAGAAGAGCAAATGCTCTTCCCCAGTCACCACTCCAGCCTGACACTAAGATTCTTGAAGCTAAAAACTTAAGCTTATTTTTCTTCCGGCACTCAGCACATGGCCAACAAAGCCCACTGAATAAATGAACCTAACACAAGTTAAATGTTCTCCGCCAGATGCTCTTTCAGTGTTGGGCAGACAGTTTTAATGCAAACATACAAAACCCCTAGGAGTTATTTCCCCATTTGATATATGAAGCTCCTGAAGCAGGAGGAATGGAAATGCTTCATTATTCCTCTAGTATGACCTGATGCTCTTATCTCCAACAGAGCAAACATGAATGATTTTACTTTACCTCTCAGGAAAGAGAACATGATTAAACCACTGGCCAAACTCCACTGCTTTTAGAAATAGTGTATATTAGTCAACAAAAAAGCTTTGCTATAATGGAAAAATAACTAGGTTAGGGCTCACTGCTGAGTCTGCACAGCAGCTCTGCTTCACACCAGATATGAAACATGTAGCAAATTAATCATGGAAACTCCAAGTATGTCATCTAGAACTGGGTGATAAGTATCCTATTGGGAATGCCTGGGAACACATGAGATAAGGTAAAGAAACTCTCCAGGCTTTTTATAAAGCTGGGTATACTAATGTTATTTCAACCAGGAACAATACAATGAGATGATACTTACCTCTGCATACAGGAAGTGCCGTGATTGGTCACTGTATACTTTTATTTTGATTTTTCTTTTCAAGTAACTGGAAAAGTTTCCACAGTGCACAGCTGTTTCTGCTGAATGCTGGAATTATCTCTAGTAAACTAAACCAATTATATACCACACTGTTTATGGCTTTCAGTATAAAATTAGAAAGTTAAAAAATACTGAGTATTAATAAAAGGTTGAGAATAGTTTGAAACATTTCAAAAACAAAACAATGACCAGCACAAGGAATTAAAATTCCCACCCTGCAGAAACTATTTTTGTCTGCCACCAGAAGAATCTTCTGTGATGCAGCCAGCGCTCCTAGCCCTACAGACTAAGAGCAGCTCAGCAGATAACCCAGTGAACCTCCACAGCAAACAGACTGGAAGAAATCAGAAGGCCGCTGAGCTAAGCCAGACGAAGCTGCTGTTTTGGTTTACTGGTTAACTGTTATGCTTGGAAAGGAAGAGAGCTGCAATGTGAGGCTTGAGGTACATGGAAAAGGCGCCCAAGTCTTTAGTAGAAATACTGATCACAGCATCTGTCAATAGTTAAAATAAGTGCAGATCTTTATCCGGGATATTTTTTGTTGTTTACATTTTAAATAAATGAAAATAGACTGTCACATGATGACTAATCATGAGTCACCAATTCAGCTTTTTGAGAATGCTTGGAAATCCCAGGTGTGAAGAAGGGAGTAACAGTGCTGTTAATCCAAACCACATGGCAGTTAAAGGAGCAAGGATCTGGCTTGATTACAGCTTCTTATAGCAGTATTAAGCATAGGTTCTGACAAATATTAATGAATACAACCCTGTATGGAAAAGTGAAATCCAGGGATATAATTTGGATCTTTTAGGGACTTTCTACTGAATAACTTAGTCCATTTGACTGAACAAGCAACAAAACTAACCATTTTTAAAAGGCCCTGGGAGAAAGTCTTCCTGGTAAGCTATGGTAAAGGCTTTCTCAAAGACTGAAAGTGAGATGCTCAGCCCTGAGGCGGCTGCTTTCCTCTCACTACTCAAGCAGCATCTACATAGTGCACAGGACACAGAGGCCCACAGTGACTTCCTGTCCTCGGCATTTCTTTCAGGACACAGGGACAATATGCCATGTCCAAGGCATAAAAGGGGGAGTGCTGCTGTGAGTGTGGCTCAGGTGGCAGAACACCTGGAAAGTGTTCTGGAGGCGCGAGGTTTGCCCAAGTATTGCATAAACCAGAGCATTGGCACACATGTCTGCAATGGACGCACTCCAGGGAGATCAGGAGCTTAAGGTCCTTGGCTTCAGCCAGGTCCTGGCCAACCCCAGCTATACAATATCCTATCTTAATTTGTCAACAACAGTAAAAGAAAAGGACTGAAGCAAAGACAAGAACTATTCAGACAGTGTGTTATTTGTTCAACAGTTTAAAACATAAGTACTATCTCTCTCTTTTACCCCACCACAAAAACAAACAAGTAATGCCAAAACAAAACAAAAAGCCTCCCTGGTATAGGAGTTCCTTCTGTATTTCTGTTGCTTTCATTGGTTAAATAAAGAGACTGCCTTGGCCTTTTGATAGTGCAGCTCTTAAGTAAGCGAAGTAGACAGAACGGAATGCTGTGAGAGAGAAGGCAATGTGGCAGACGCCATGATTCTCCTGGCTAAGACGGACAACCGCTGCTTAGACTCATGCTGGTAAGCCATTTAAGTGGCGATACACATTAATGGAAATGCGTTAATCAAGATGTGAGAGTTAGCCAATAAGAAGCTAGAACTAATGGGCCAAGCAGTAATTAAATGAATACAGTTTCAGTGTAATTATTTCGGGCATAAGCTAACCGGGCACCAGGAACGCAGCCCTCTCCTCCTTACTACACCTCCCCACTGAGTAAATAAAACAAATAAACAAGCAAACAACAACATGGAATTCATTTCACATTGGCCCACTGCTTCTGAGCATGACCCAGTGGCACTCCATTGAAGAAAATTAGTTTTTTTTAGGTATCACATGCAAAATAGCTTCTTTGTTAAGGGTGGGACCCCCATGTCTACTTCCCAGCTCTCAGTGCTGGACCCCAACTGGCTTGAAGAGAAAGCATCAACAAAAGCCATACATAAGCACTAAAATGAGAGTTTCTGACACCAAGCACCAGCCCTTCACTCCTCACAAACACTACAGAGCAGGACTTCATTATCCCATTTTCAGAGAATGCTAGGCTGCAAAAACCAGCTCAGTGCACCCAAAAACATGCAAGGTAAATCTAGACTTGCCTATCTCAACATATTTCTCTTCTACCTGTGACAAGAGGCAGATTCTGACCAAGTTATGGGGTACAAGGAGCATGGGACCCGAGGCTGGTATGCCACTGTCATGTCAGGGAAGACTTCCCAGAGACGAAAAAGATTGGAGCTGATCTGTAGGATGGAAAGCTTTGCTTAGGAAAGATGGTGGCCCATGTGTTTAATCCCAACACTTGGGAGGCAGAGGCAGGCAGATCTCTGTGAGTTTGAAGTCAGCCTGATCTATAAAAGCTAATTCCAGGACAGGCACCAAAGCTACAGAGAAACTCTATCTTGGGGCAGAGGGGGAGGAGAAAAAGAAAAAAAAGAAGGGACAGGCATTTTAGGGGTAGGAAAAAAAAAGAACAAAACAAAACACCAAAGCTGGGGAGTGGACCCTCAAAGGAAAATGTAACATATTTAAAGGAACAATGAGAGCTCAGCTTGATTAGAGTCTATACATTTGTTGGGTGGAAGACGGCAGCCCGGGAGTTTAATAAATATTTGTGGGCTTGAATAATAGGAGATAAGGTAAGTCAGGTATAAGTTATAGAGGGTCCTGAAAGCAAAGCCGAAGAAAATACAATTAACCAACAAATAATGTGGATAAGCGTTCAGCCTCCCTACTAATAAAAGCAATGGAAATTGAAACAACATGGTCATTCCCCCCACCACATTCCCTTACATATGCATTACAAAAAATTAATGACAGCCACTATTGGAAAGATTATACATGCTGGTAAATGTGTAAATTGATGCAATCTCATTTAAAGGATGCTTGCCTATCAGTTTCATGAGATGTTTGTATTCTTTAACCCAGTATTTGCTCTTCAGATCATTTATTCCAAAGAAAGAATCCCAGAAAACATAGGCAAAGTTAAAAAAACTCGCACAAGAATATTTCTCATATCAATTTTCATAATGTGAAAAAATTAGATGGTTTGTAAATGCTCAAGTGAATGATAGGCAGCTGGTTTAAACAAAATGAAAACAGCTTTTTAAAAAAGGCAGAGTGGGGAGCAATTTGAGGGACATAAGCCTTAGAGGGTTAGCAAAAGAGAGCTAAAAAATAACAATTCTTGTAGGAAGAACACATGGAAAACGACTTTTCAAGATCAAGTTCTTTAAAACAGCCAACAACTACAAACAATCCAAAGACAAGTAGTATTCAGGGTCCTAGGAATTACAGGCAGGTGATGTGAGCGAAGGAAAGGTGTGGTATATATTCAAACACTTTACATATATGTTCTATGCTGAATTAATATTTTTAAAACTGGGAGGGAAGAAATATTTTATAGCAATAGAATTATTTACAATCTATGGTTGTGCAAGCCTTAATCCCTGTACTCAGGAGGGGAAATCAAGAGCATCAAGAGTTCAGGTATTTCTTGGCTACACAGGAAGTTTAAAGCCAGACTAGGCTACAGGAGACCATTTCTCAAAAAAAAAAAATGAAATAAAATAAAATAAAAGCACATCAGGAGTTTCCTTCAGCACTGATGAAAAGGTAAAGTATATGATGCTGGTGAAAAATGCTTTAAAACTGGCAAGATGGCTCAGCTTAAAAGCTCTTTGTCATGTATGCCTGACATTCTGAGTTCCATCCTCAGAATTCACAATGGAAAGCAAGAAACCAACTCCTCTATATGTGCAGGGAACAAAAAATATTGTTAACATCATTTATTTTTCCCCAAGAAAGAATACAGACACTGACAATCACAGACTACCTCTGATTATAAAGAGCACATCCAAAGGCCCGGGGATGCACTTCAGATGTAGCATACTGGCCTTGCACGCACCATGCCCCAGATTGGATCCACAACCACCGCACTCCTCACATCTCCCCTTAAAAAGGAATGCATATCAGAGCGCATGTTGTCCCTCTAAAAAATAGCAAAATCTCTTAAGAGTTGGTTGAGCACTAAGTACTTCTTGCACACAGAGATTCCAGCATGTGCATCATAGAAAGAATACTTCATTAGATGCTTGCCTCTTGGGTTATCCTAAAACAAGACTATAACTTGATTCCTAATTAGCAACCATCTTCTCTCTCTTAAAACTACCTTCATTTCATATTAACACTTATCCCTTCCTTAACCACTTTGCCTGGAATTTTATTTGGGTTTGTTTCACTGCAAGCACATTTTATGTTGCCCAAGAATAGGCTGTTCTGGTATTTTTCTTAGGTCTAGCACTAAGTTCACCACACAGTTAATGCTTCTTCACACATATTCATTGATGGTATCAGATAATGTGTACAAAGTTACTCCAGATTAAGACAAATAGCTACAGTGACTTTTAAACACTTATAATGAACAACATTACACACACACACACACACAGCTCTGAAAATCATCAAACTTCAATGGGAATAGAGGCAAAAAGGAGTTTTCAGAGAAAGGAACACCACAGAAAAGGCAACAGGTTCCAAAGAGTTTAATTTTCTTAAGCAAGCCAACCAGCTTGGCAGTATATAAGGGCAATTTTGAAGGAAGCCAGCGATGAAAACAGGATAAATAAGTAAAAACAAATGTTTAAAAATGGTCAGTTCATCTTTGGAGAGGTGGTGGTTTTCTCACATAACAAGTAGAAACACTTCTCAAGGAAATTATAAATGGTGGCATTGCAGGCACCCTACAGAAATCAGTTATTTCACTATTGAACCATTATATTTTTATACCGATAAAAAGTAAAACCCAACAGTGATGGTTTGTTGTTGGAGGCTGCTTATTTCGTTCCCGGCTGCTCAGCCTCAAAATAATCACACAGAAACTATATTATTTAAATCATTGCTTGGCCCATTAGTTCTAGCCTCCTATCTGCTAACTCTTACATCTTAATTTAACCCATCTCCATTAATCTGTGCATCACCATGAGGTCGTGGCCTACCAGCAAAGTTTCAGCACATCTGCCTCCAGCGGAGTCTCCATGGCTTCTCCCTCTTTTCTCCCAGCATTCAGTTTAGCTTTTCACACCTACCTAAGTTCTGTCCTATCAACAGGCCAAGGTAGTTTCTTTATTTATTAACCAATAAAAGCAACACAGAGACAGAAGGACCTCCCACACCAATGGTTAGTGTTAAATGCCAACTTGACAGGATCTAGAATCACTGAAGATTCAAGCCAAGCCTCAGGGGAGGCCTGTGGGAGATGACCTTAGTTAGGCTTATTGACATGGAAAGACCCACTCAACTGTGGGCAAGGCTGTTCCCTGGGGGCCTCCTGAACTGTGGAAACAAAGAAGGAAGACTGAGGAACACCATGGCTTCATTGTCTCTGTTTCCTGACTGGGGATACAATGTGGCAGCCATATCAGACTCCTGCTGCCCTGCTGCTCCTGCCATGATGGCCTTGATACCTTGAACTGTGAACCAAAATAAACTCTCCCTTAAGTTGCTTTGGTCAGAGCATTTAATCACAACAACAGGAAAAGACACTAAGACATCAACCTCTGGTAAATAAGGAAAATGGAAAAGCACCATTCAAAAATGAATCAATGACACTTAAGAGAAAGCTTAATCAAAGCATAAAGGAGATAAAGATGATGGCTTACACTGAATTTTTGTCTTGGTAAAAACAGTGTACTTCCTACCTGTACAGACAGTGATGCGGTATTTCTTTGTGTTATCACCTCACTTCCAAATATAAGTCTAAGAGATAGTGCCAATGCTGCTCTGTAATCACTCCTTATGGTGGAGGATAGGGAAGTAAGTGATAAAGAATAATAGCACTCATGTGAGGAAGAGATGGAGAAAGGAAAGGTTTTGAAGGATATAAGCTTAAAGACTGAGTACCCATTTGTGCAGTGGGGTTAAAGTGAGGAAACCTGAGGCATAGAGCATGCAAACTGATCCTAGGAGGGAGAGCAAAGTCCAGAGCACTTATACCATCCCACCTGTTCACAGTTAGCATTAGGAATCAGTCCAAGTTGGATTGCAGTATCCCTTTATTTTTCCTCAGATTCAGATCATATTTTACAAGTGTCTGAACCCCTTCCATTCTGAGATCCTTGAATGAATGATGAAGGAGAAAATACTGGATCACTGGACACCAATTCACAGAAATGGTACCACAGCAGAGGGTCTGAACTATGATGAGAGCTGGTAAAGGAACTCAACTGAATAAAGGACAGAAGTGACAACTCTGGGTGTCCAAGTCAGTTCAGAACCTCAGCAGAGAAATAAATCAGCAAAGATGAAGATGTCACAGAATTGACATAGAGAGGAAAATTCTAGCCCCCCCCAAGATTTAGCAGCTAGATCAGACCCATCCAACGAAGCAAATCTGATCCTGTCTTCTGTTAAATCCAGCTGGTTTGCCCTGACAGCTTCATGCCCCATTTCTATAGAAACAATTTGTACAGAACAAAACAGTTCAGCATTTAGAGGAGAGAAAAGAAAAACTTAGCTGACAGAGAAAGGGAGATTATTCAGAACAAATGGCCTAATTGAAGCCCAGAGGCCAAAAAAGTCAAATTAAAATACCAAATTCAATTTAAACAAAACAGGGATGTGGGACCCAGAAATAAAAATAAATCAAGTACCAATTCCAATAAACTTAGATTATTTAACTTCACCCAGTTTTGCCTTTCAATAAAATAATCAACATTGTAACCAAATTCCAAAGTGAATCAGAGTTTGCAATTAGCTTTAACACATCAGCTACTATCTTTCTTGTCTATTGTTATGCTGAGATGCCATAATCAAGGGAACTTATAGAAGAAACCATTTATTGGAGACTTACAGAGGGCAAGATCATGACTACCACTGCACGGAGCATAGCAGCAGGCAGATATAGCAACGGAACAGTAGTTGAGAGGTTGCATCCTGATCCACAAGCATGAAGCAGAGACAGAGGGAGCTAACTGAAAGCAATGTGAAAGCAATGTGGGCCTTTGAAATGTCAATGGCCCACAGTGAAATACCTGTTATCCTTCCCAAACAGCTGCATCAACTGGGGACCAAGCATTCAAATATATGAGCCTATGGGGGCCTTTCTCATTCAAATCATCATAGCTATGATGTCAGGAGACATGACATTTTGCAGATTAGCATGGTCAGTCTTAGAAAAGTGATTGCATTGTAGTCACAATCTCTCTTTTAATGGTCCCCAAAACATTGTTCATCTGAAAAAATGTACACTTTATTTCTGGAAGTTAAATATAGGTGAGATGTACTTTGTCCCTCAAAGATACATATCCTGGAAGTTTGACCCTGAACATAAAAGTTTGGACATGATAGAACCAGTAAGAAAAAGTAATTAGGTTGCAGGCAGATTCCACAATCACTAATAGACTATGCTATCTTGAAGGATGGATGGCATCTCAACAAAACAGGTTGTTACACAGCAAGGCCACCCATTTAGTTGGCCCTGTTCTATATGTAGTTGCTTTCCTTTCTGTTTCTCTGCCATATTGTAAATATAGCCAGAGGGACACCTCCAGAATGCCAGGACCATATTATTTTGACCACTTCCAGCCACCAGAATCATGGACTAACTTTATATATTACCTAGGATTAGGTAGTCGGATATAGCAACACAAAATGGATTAAGACTAGATGACAGTGTTTTTTAAATGCAAGCTGATTACAAAAATGATGTATATAAAACCATATTAACTACAAGAACAGTAGCACCACTTCATATCTTTTTATAATTATATATGGAAAAATACAAAGGGAAAATAAATTTTCCTATTAGGCTAAAATGAAATATTGCATAAATTATCTTCTAATATTAAAGTCACTATTCTTTATAAAAAACATTTTCAAAGCTTTTGAGATGGCCTATAACAGCAGTTCTCAATCATGGGTCATGACCCCTTTGGGGTTTAATGTTCCTTTCATAGGGGATGCCTAAGAACAGAGGAAGTATCAGATATTTACATTATGCTTCATAACAGTAACATGAACTTATGAAGTTGTAATGGAAATAATGTTGTGGATGGGGCCACCACAACATAAAGAACTGTTTTAAAGGGTCGCAGCATTAGGAGGGTTGAGGACATTGGCCTAGAAGAATATAGTACTAGACATTCTTAATTGTTTAATAAACATTGATTCCCCTCCCTCATCTTTCCCATGAATGGAACTTAGCTTCGGTGGAAAGTCGCCCTTCTCCAAGCAGTTACATTCATCAAGGAAGGGCCCAAAGCACATCTACTTGCTTCACACTGGTCACTACTCTTCCCTGGCCCTGTCTGCTTCCTCTTCTTCCTTACACCCACACAAACCCCCAGCCTGATGATTGGGCCGCAGCTTCCTGATTAGCTCACCAAACATGCTACTAGAACTGTCTTCCCCAGCAACAATCAAGACTGTGGGAAATGCAAAGGATCGCCTGATAAAATGGTTGAAGACCCTAAAACAAAATATAAAGCTCTTTTTTTCAAAGAAGTATTTTAATTTCTGTGGAGGCTTGTAAGTCTATAACTATGAAATGTTCACAGATTCACTGCTGACCATCAACCATATTAGGAGACCATGTTAAATTTAACCTCACAATTTGAGATAATTTATGGTACATTTAACTACAACTAAAACTAAGTCTTTCTATGGCTGCCAAGATGATCTGAACTGGGATCTGAACTGGGATCTGAACTAGGATCTGAACTGGGATCTGAACTGGGATCTGAACTGGGATCTGAACTGGGATCTGAACTGGGATCTGAACTGGGATCTGAACTGGGATCTGAACTGGGATCTGAACTGGGATCTGAACTGGGATCTGAACTGGGATCTGAACTAGGATCTGAACTAGGATCTGAACTAGGATCTGAACTGGGATCTGAACTAGGATCTGAACTGGGTATCTCTGTCTTACTCCACACTCTACTGTTGTAAAAACCATGACCACAGTAACTCGGATTAAAAAACAAACATTTAATTGGGGCTAGCTTACAGTTCAGAGGTTTAGTCCATTGTCATCATGGTGGGAAGGATGACAGCACGCAGGCAGACACGGTGCTGGAGAAGGAGCTGAGAGATCTAGACAGCAGGAAGAGAATGACACTGGGCCTGCCTTGAGACTCTGAAACCCCAAAGGCCACTCCCCAGTAACACACTTCCTCCATAAAGGCCAAAATGTCAAATAATGGCACTCCCTATGAGCCTGTGGAGGCCATTTTTATTCAAACAATCATACTTTCATATCTGGTGATGTGCACAGCATCAGAAATATGCCTTTTACTCTCCTTAGTCAGTTTCTTTACAATATCACCAAAATCATTGCTGCTGAAACACCGATAGTAGATGTTCCTTAAAACCCAAAGAACCCAAAGGTTAAATAAATAATTTAGGGCAGTACTACATGCCATATCCCACTATTGAAGATTCACAAGACAATTACAGCACTTAAATGTCCTAAGATGTCCCATCACAAAATTCTATTTAATGCATCATTTTTATCTACTAAAAAAGACTGAAAAAATGAAAAAGAAAAAAAAAAGAACCAAAAATTTTACTAGGTACCTTTTAAACTCTTGGAAAAGCTAATCTTTATCAAAATATAATGTATACTCCCCACTGGTACAGATACTGATTATTAATTCAGGAGTGGCAAGAAGAAAGAATGCTAAAAGGATCACACTAAGCTGAATGGACTGCAGTTCATGAGCAAACCATCTAAGGAGCCTTGCACTGTGCTCTCCAGTTCCACCAGCCAGTGACAGGTGTTCATTCATTTCTCAATAATTCAAAAAAAAAAAAGAAATTTTATGTCATGGAATCCTCAGATACAGGAACTTCTGAACAATTCCTAATGCTGTATAAAATTCAAACACACCTAGAACAGGCGGCCAACCAATCCTTCCTTGTTCTACATATGGATGATGAAAATGTACATCACACCCTTTCTGTTCCTGGCTGTTTTGCCATCAGTCCTCAGGCATGCGCAGAGTTGTTTCTAACCTCCATCCTTATATGTACCATTATGTACCACATAATACCACATGCAATTCCCCTCTTTACAGATTCAAACCCTACCCTTTCTTTCAAGTCAAGAACAAAACTGAACTGCTACTTGGGATGACTTCATTTCCTCTGGTCCTTATCCCTGACAATCAATACTAAAGAGTCTGATAATCATATTTATTGAACAAGTTCAAAGTTGGCCTTACCTCTCACTAAGAAGTAAAATCCTGGAAATCTAAGATCATGTCATGAACTACTTTTGTATACACTAGAGTGCCAAGGTATATAGTAAGGATTCAATGTAAAATTTTTTATTATATTTTCAAAGATCAATGTGTTAACAAGTGATTCTAACAACAAGTGTCCAAAAACAATTCCTAGAATTTCAAACTATTTAGAACTAAAATAAATAGTTCCAAGGACTAAGTTTTGAATGAAACTGTCCCCTCAGTCTTTAACCTCTTTGACTCCATCTTCTCACTGGAAAGCGGTCTGTGGCATTCCCTCAGGCAGAGAGTGGAGAGCAAGCACTGCCCACAAACCCCGGCAGCTGAAGACTTTATCTCGCAGTTCTAGCAGCAGTGCTGACGTCTCGGATTATGTAATCTTGGTATTATGTTATATTAGTCTGGCTCATATAAAATTTAAGCTACAAAAATACCAAAGATAAAGAAAAAATATTTACTCATGCTTTTCTAGGATGCAGAAAAGGGATGCTTCACTGCCAAAATTCCACAGAGCATGCTTGAACAAAGACAACAATGCCTTAGTTATCAAGAAGGCAATGGCCTGAAGCAGTTACTCAAGAACAAAGATTACTTGGTTCATGCAAGAGTCAGTATTTAAGAACACAATGACTAATTCCCTCTTAAGTTCATAAACATATTACTTTTCAAGAATTTGTTGCTGTTGTTAAGAATTTTATAGTTTCTTACCTAAAATTCATGACCCAGTGAACAGAAACTGGAAACGTGGAGCTCTCCAGCAGGCCAAAGGGTGAGTGTGGCCTTAGCTTTGGTTGTAGGGAGTATTCAACAACAGAAACACAAGATACTCATCTTTTTCTAACTAGAAAATGAAACTGAATGGTCTACAAATGTCTGTGGGAAATGAATCAACAATGCCTCCAAATCAAAACATGTGGCTGTTAATTTTTTTTAATTTTTTTTTAAATAAATATTTTTGGCCGGAGAGATGGCTCAGTGGTTAAGAGCACTGGCTGTTCTACCAGAGGTCCTGAGTTCAGTTCCCAGCAACCACATGGTGGCTCACAACCATCTGTAATGAGATCTGATGCCCTCTTCTGGCCGGCAGGCATACATGCAGGTGGAACACTGTATACATAATAAATATTTGCATTGGTGTTTTGTCTGCATGTATGTGTGAGGGTATGAGATCTTGGAGTTACAGACAGTTGTGAGCTGCCATGAGGATGTTGGGAGTTGAAGCTGGGTCCTCTGGAAGAGCAGTCAGTGCTCTTAACCGCTGAGCCATCTCTCCAGCCCCATGGCTGTTAATTTTTAAATCAGTGTTTAAAACCCTATGACAGGTAAAGCGTCTCCTTGGAAGAATAAAACTCATACTCTATATGAGAGCCACTGAATCCAATTCTGGTTTATTGTTACTAATAGGGTAAACAGAAATTTTAAAAACGTAGTTAAAATTAATGTGAGCTAAAAATAACCACTGAATTTGACTTCCAGTGCTACTGTGATGTCAAGCAAACCGCTTCACTCTTCTGTACTTCAATTGTCACATCTGCAAAGTGTGAATAGAACTGAGCCCTTCTCAGGGTCTCCTCAGGGTAAAACCAAGTGATGATGATGGCTATAATAAGTCTGATTTTAATTAAAGACATGAATAAAAAACATAAGCATGAACTCTGAAAAACATTTAGTTAAGTCTAAAAGAAATCACATTACAGGAAAGAATTTTTATAAGCCCCCAAATTCCCATCCCATAGCACCAAACTATTATCAAATATGAAAGTTTTATAGGGTTAACTGTAGAAACGCCAAATGTCCTAACAGAAACTCTGACACTTTACTGGGGCAACTCAAACTGAAAGCTAAGACTTGTACTTTCCTGGTTCTGAAGCCTGACCCTGAAATCCTTGAAGCCTGCTCTCTCTTTACTTTAGGGGTGTGAAAGCAGCAGGGCTGGAGAGGACAAGTAACTTTCACCAAGTCAAGAAGGATACAATCCACATGACTCCATTGTCCACACAAAGACTCGTATTAGTCACCTCAAGGTCTACTTTTCCTTGGCTTCCTTTTGCTTTCCCTAAAAAATACAGGCTATCATTTCAGAGAGGAGATGTTTCCAGTCTACACGCAGACAGCGGGGAAGAGTCTCCAAAGCTTGATGATGTCAAACATAAAGCCAGACAACAAAACTGTGACTGTCTACCAATGGAGGGCTCGTGTTGGTGGAAGGCAGCTGGAATGCGCCTTGCACTCTAGTCAGATCACATTCTAGGTGTGTAATAGTAGGTAAATGACTACACTGGAAAAGGTGATGTTCTCACCTAATACCAGGCTCTCATTAACACTAAACTGGATACATCGAAAGGGCACCAAGGAAATGCCAGCTTTTCTCAGAAAGTCTCCTGCCCTTCAACAGAGACTCTCACAGCAAGTACATATCCTACTCTTCAGGGCATGGAGTACTGGTTTGTTTGCCTGTGTAAGCATGATGTGGTGGGGCAGAGGCATGTGTGGAGTTCAGGGAACAACTCTATAGTCAGTCTTTCCTTCTGCCTTCATGTAAGTTTAAGAGATGGAACTGAGCTTTTCAAGCTGATGTGACACATGCCTTTACTTGCTGTGATGCCTCCCTCCCTCCCCTCACTTTTTTCTTTTAAGACAAGATGCCCTGTGACCACGGCTGGCTTCTAACTTATGGATGAACTTGTGCTTCCAACCTTGCTGCCTCTAACTTCCAAGTGTGGGACTTCACAGTGTGGTACGGAGACTGGGCAGGGCGCTGTGCACGCTGCTCACGCCCTCTGCTGACTGAGCTCTAGCTCTAGCTCCGACATGGAATACTTCTGACCCCTGTCAGAGTAAGAACACAACAGATGCTCATTTAGTGGAGAAAATGGGAATCCTTTCGGTCTATAAAATGGTGATATAATCCTGGCCACAGTAAAAGAAAATTCTGGTTTTCAGTCTGGCCAAATAAGTACTTGCTGCAAGCTACTACACAGTTCAAATAAAATAATCTATTCTGAATTCTAATAATTACATTTTCAAAAACACAAAGGCCCACACACCCTACAGCTCTCATTTTTAGTTTTGAGAATCTGATTCTTTCCTCAATAATGGGGTGGGTAGCCACAGAAACCTGTGGAATCATTTTCCTGGAAAACATGAAAAGCGGGAGAAAAAGCCATTCTGTCTGGAAACTGCTTCACAGTCTTCCTGTGAGCAGGGCGCTGGGCTGCAGAATACACTGGCAAGGCTGCACACCAAGACACTAAGACAAATAACTAAAATGGATCTGTCATTTATAGCCTAGAAAGTAAAGTCATTGTAACACCTCCAAACATAGTCACCGGAAATCATTTTACTTGGATCTAATAATGCTTTTGCAGAAACATTTTCTCCTAAAATCACACAAAATCTTTCTATACTATTTCCTTGGATGTCAGTGTCTATTCACTGAGACAGAACAAAGACTGAACATAGCAACAGAGGAGCAAGCCTTTTCCTTTTTAGATTGACTTTCTCTCAAGTACCCCAAGTCTACTCATCCACCATACCTTTTTCATGACCACAGAATTTCACTACCCTGGAATGAGTGGCTAGGAGTCTTGAAATTTATATTTACTTTTATATTATGTGTTTGGTTAAACGCCTGCATGTGTCTGTGCAACATGTGCATGCATTACCCATGGAGGCCAGAAGAGGGCGCTATTTCCCCTCGAGTATTCCACTCTATTTTTCCATTTACGAATATCTAGAGAATTCACTATCTGTATCATGTTATGCAGGAAATTATAGTATAGTGTTTTCTATTTCACCTGATTAAAAAGTATAGGTCCTTGTCTCCCCAGCTGATTGTGAGCTCCTTGATTATGGGCAGGGTGTAGTCCCTCAACGTTCCTCTCCCTGATAATACTGAGTTCACAGCACTGAAACAGGAAGTGCAAAAGTTGCCACTCTACACTGAGCACATGGATGTCATACGGTCAAAAGAAAAGCTCTTCAGACTGCTATATACTGATTGGTCATAGAGCTCAAACCCACCTACTTGAAGGTTAATTCACATAGGGATTAAATTAGGAAAAGACCCAAAAGCCACATATATTTTGCTCCTGCTGGTAGAAATGAGGGTCATCAAGGCAAACCCTCCGTGAAGATGGGGTGTGTTTAGAAAGCACAGCCTGCAGATCACAGAACCTTGCAGTCAGGCCACACTATAAGTTTGATAGATGACAAGAAACACAAAGGGAAAAAGCTTTAGAAAATCTTAATATAATAATATTATTTAAGAACAAAGAAGTAGGGGGCTGGAGAGACGCCTCAGTGATTAAGGGGATTGGCTGCTCTTCCAGAGACCTGGATTTGATTGCCAGTACCCACATGGCAGCTAACAACCATCTGTAAGTTAAAGTCAAGAGGACCTCACACCCTCTTTTGGCCTCCACAGGTAATGCATGCACATGTTGCACAGACACATGCAGTTGTTTGCCCAGACACATAACATAAAAATAAATTTAAATTTAAGGACTCCTAGCCTCTCATTCTAGGATAGGGAAACTCTGTAGTCATAAAAAATTATGTATATAAACATGAATGCTCCTCACAGCTTTATTTGAAGCAATCTAAAGCCAAAACCAATACAAGATATCCTTCAGATGCATGGCTGAAACAAACAAATAAAACTTATTAATTCTTTGGGCAGGTGGTGGTGGTGTATACCTCTAATCCCAGCACTGAGGGGTGGGGAGACAGAGGCAGGCAGATCTCTGTGAGTCTGAGATCTACAAGAGCTAGTTCCAGGCAGGCTCCAAAGCTACAGAGAAACCTTGTCTCAAAAAACCAAAAACAAAACCAACCAACCAAACAAAAAACAATTTATTATATATACTTATATAAATAATATATTTAAACATTTTTTAATAAACTTATTAAATTCTTCATAATGTAAACACCTAAAACAAGGCCAAATGGCTCAAAACAACATTTGTTTTAATATATTTACAGAGGAGACGGACCCCCATCACTGCTTTATATATGAAAGTCAATTTTTCTCAACCCTACTATATGGCAGGTCTATGTACTAGGAATACAGCACTTACCCAAGGCTGCAATTCTAGGAACTTATGGAACACTCGAGCTCAGTATTTTAGGACCTTGGAGCTACTCCAAGAACCCTCATTTTATAGGCGAGAAACTCAAGACACAGAGAGGTGAGCTAACTTGTTTCAGTCAATTATTGCAGCCATTTGGGATAAAGGGAGGAGAAACCAGTTTTCTTATTCCTTTGTTTAGCATCAAAAATTTGGTTTAATTATTAAGCAAGTATGTCTGTGAGTCTCCTACAAGTAAGACAGTATACACCAGATACACAAAAATGTCAAGATACTGATCCTGCACTTTTCTCAAAAATCACCACCTAAAAGCAAGACTGCAGGACAAGGATGACAGGGGCAGTAACAAAAGAAAAGAGCACAGGCGTCTCTGAAGGACTCCCAGTATTGTCGTAGGAAAGAAGCCCAACAGTTAGCTCTGTGCTGACGACGACCCCATGAGGACATGAGCCCAGGTCTTAATATTCCTGGGATGACAGTGAAGAAACTGAAATGCAGAGTGGCTCAAGGAGTCTATTAAGGTCATCTCTAGCGGCAACAGATTACCTAGAAACCAAGTTGTTTACTCCAAGAGACACAGTTTTCACAGTAGAGGGAAAAGGCAGATATTCTTTTTGGTCTTTTCCTGTCAACTCATTCCTGACCAAGACCATACATTTACAAGGCCTCTAGGCAGGACAGTGAAGTTGTGAAAGCAAGTATTAACATCCTGAGAGGTGTCATCAGGGGAAGTTAGTTATTTGATGCCAAAAAAGGAGACAATGTACAAGTCATCACTTCCAGCATTCTTAAAGGGCCCCATTATTACATATGCAAAAAAGATGGAAAAGGCCCTGCTTTGAAGACCCAATACTGTCTAAGACAGAGCACATAAGCCTTTCAACAAACAGTGATGCAACTGGCTACAGCACAAAAGCAGAGCACCCGCTGCAGATCTGAGTCGGGGAGGCTTTAAAGAGCAAGTCCAATTACAGCTACAGCAGACCTTCCAGTCCAGAGGAAGCAGAAGCCTGTATAAGGACAGCGCAGACAAACCCTCAGGTTATCAAAGTAAAGGCTCTTAACAAAAGTGGTCATCAATTTAAATACATAATCAATTTCCTACTTTCTTCATTTTACTTTTCAATTGTACTTGAAACCACCCTGAAACTACTCTACTTCCCTCTTTCGAGGAAAATTGTAATTTTCTAACCTTTCCCATTCAAAGAGAATGAATGTATAGTAGTGTTTCCATCAGTATAGCTTTGGCAAAATGATTAAAATTATGTGTATCACCACTCTATTCTTCTAGCCTCTTTCAATCTAAATGAAATAAATATCATTTTCTACTGCACATAGTAAAATATAGATGTAATGTCCAAGAATTGCTTCACAATAACTATAAGGAGAATCAAGCTATTTATTTTTGCTTTTCCAATACAGTGTCTCACATAGCCCAGGTTGGCCTCAAACTAGCTATGTAGCCCAGAGTGACTTTCAGCTCCAGATGCTCCTACCTACATTCCAAGTACTGGGGTTACAGGCTTGTGCCCTCAGGCTCAGTTTATATCACTGTTAATTGTGGTTTTATAAGCAACTGAATTAGGTGAAACCTTAGGACACTGTAGAATTATTACACAGGACATTGCAGAATTATTACATAGTATACTATAGAATTATTAGACAGGACACTGTAGAATTATTACACAGTGCACTGTAGAATTATTACACAGGACACTGCAGAATTATTACACAGTACACTGTAGAATTATTACACAGGACACTGCAGAATTATTACATAGTACACTGTAGAATTATTAGACAGGACACTGTAGAATTATTACACAGTGCACTGTAGAATTATTACACAGGACACTGCAGAATTATTACACAGTACACTGTAGAATTATTACACAGGAACTGTAGAATTATTACACAGGACACTATAGAATTATTACACAGGACATTGTAGAATTATTACACAGGACACTGTAGAATTATTACACAGTGCACAAAACTGAAGAGACAGCATCAGTCATTTTACATTACTAAATGGGCAAGTTACTTTAAGAAAAGCAAAAATTATAATTATCCTTACAAACGAGTAATATTTTACTTTTAAAGATGAAACAGTTTTTAAAACAAAATAAGAACTAGAGAGATGACTCAAGCAATTAAAACCAGTTGCAGTTCAATTGTGAGAACTGGAGTTCACATATAACTCCAGCTGCAATGAATCTGATGCCCTCTCTGGTCTCTGTGGGTACTGCACATACATACACACACAGATAGATGCACATGGATAAATTCAAAAATAAAATATAGTAGTCTAGTATTTTCATCAAATTCTTGGGAAATTCATACATATACCCAGTTACCTTACTTTTTAATATTTGGTAAATTTACAGGGTGATAAATAGCTTTTTTTTTCTTTTTTTTAATCACTATATAAACGAGGATGCTTTTTTTTTTTCTTTTTGAAACATGGTCCACTCTGTAGCCCAGGCTAGCCTCAAGTTCATTATATGTTCTTACAATACTCCTATCTCAGCAACTCGAGCACTGCTATTGCAGTGTCACAGGATCGTGTACACACTTTAATTCCTAAGACTTAGTGCCAGCACGAGAAAACACATTCTGTAAGGCAATTACCCTAAAACAAATGTGGAGTATAGCAACCTTTTAGGTGGGAGGGAGAACCAGGCCTGGGTTTACATCTAAATCCTCAATAGAAAGACAAACCAAACTAGATCCTAAATGATGCTTTGAAAGCAACTGAGCATGCAACAACAGTGACATCTAGTGTTAGCAACTGCAAGCCAACCGGACTAGTTTCAAATCCTCCCCTGTGCTGAACAACTCTTACTCAGAGCTTCTCTTCTTCAGAAACATACACAACTTGTGTATCACTTTGAAATTACCCATAATCAAATGGTTTCCCAGGTTCAACAAGGATAACATGTTATGAGAAAATATCTCAGACAGTAAATTCCAACAAGCCAAAAGCACTGTTTCTTCTAAGTGACCGAGTCTCTACCTGCTTCACATACTAAGTACAATGAAAAGGGACTCAGGGACATGCATTGATAAGAATTCAAAGTTGGTTATATTTCTACCTGGACAAGCGAACATAACGTGCTGGACACTAATATACATATATATACACACACACACACACACACAGAGACAGAGACAGAGAGACAGAGAGAGAGAGAGAGAGAGAGAGAGAGAGAGAGAGAGAGAGAGAGAGATTAGCTGGGAGCATTTCAGAAATGCTTGTTGCACTGAGGTCAGTCTTTATTTCTGCCCTTTCAACCCTGCTCTGTTCTGCGCTTTCCAGACCTGCTTACTGAGTAGCTGATTGGCCCCTAGGACTTGGTGGCATGGTTCATGTCATTATAGAACTTTTACAATTTTAGGTCTGTGGATTTGGCAGTCACTGCAGCCTGAACAGTGCTGTATAAAGCTGAGGCTGGGCTGAGCCTACCTGTTTGTTTTGGAAAGTTCATCCTTTCCTCTTTTAACTCCAAAAATTCTTGTGATCAAGGAACTGAAGAGAAGTGTGGATGAATTTCTCACCTAATATCAAAATAAACATAAAATAAGATTTAAAAAATACTCATGGCATAAAATAAACATTAATAATGTTTAAAGTAGATATTTAAAAACCATTACCTAACTGGCAGAGTGAAACTAAAGAAAATAAGGTTTGTGTTCATAAAATAAAGCAAATGAGAAAAAAAAAACCTTTCTGATAATTCACTCAATGACTTACTCTTAAACTGAACCAGCTGTACAATCCAACCGTACACATACAACACAGCCTGTTCTTTTTTCCTTTTAACATAGCCTTTTCTAATGTTATCAATGTTTTACCATATATTTGTATACTTCTAAAGAATGAAGCAGACTTCTTTCCCCACATCCTGATGATGAACACTCCAGGAAACCTGAACTCCTTTTTCCTGTGAAAAATACTTATGATTTAACTTTATAGAATCCATGTAATTAAAAGAGCCAAGACATCAGTCAATACTCAAGATGCTGTTTATTAATCTTCCAATGCCAGTAACCCACTCTAGTAATTTTAACTATGAAATTATTTTATAATAACTGATTAATAAAAATGAAGCAAGATACCCAGTCATGGCAACAGCACAGCCTGTAATCCCAGCATTTAGAAGGCCAAAGCAGGAGAATCATGGGTTGCAGGCCAGTCAGGGCTATATAATGAGACAGTCTCAAAAAGGAAGAAAAAAAGAAAAAGAAGGAAAAGAGGAAGAGGAGGAGGAGGAAGAAGAAGAGGAAGGAGAAGGAGAAGGAGAAGTTCGGTTCCCAGAATCCACATGGTGGCTCACAACCATACACAACTCCATTTTTAGGAGATCCAATGTCCTCTTTTAACCTCTTCGGGAACCAGGCATGCATATGGTGCACATATATGCATTCTGGCAAATATTCTCATGGGAAAAACAAGACAAATCTTTTTAATAAAGGAAAAGGTTGCAAAAACTAAGAATGTGAGCCAACAAGATGGCTCAACAGGTAAAGGTACTTGTCACTAAGCCTAAAGACATAAGTTACATACCTAGGACCTATATAGTAGAAGAAAAAAACTGACTCACACATCTTGTAACTGACTGTCATATATGAGCTGTACATCTATACACGCATGTGCACACAAGTGCAATAAATTTTTAAAAAGAAAATAATAATGAGAGATTTAGAAAAGAACTTTCTAAAGCCAGTGCAGGAATGGCCACAAACCCAAATGCCCAGGAGGAGTGGCAGCAAAGATGTAGTGCACAGTGTCTAGGGCAGTCACTATCGGGCTGACAGGCGGCCACGAAGGAAATAAAGCCACTATTGCCAGATCTTCTGTTTTTTTCAAGAGAAGCCAGAAACCCTGGTTTTTATGTGAAATCTCACTATTTGGAAATGCTGGCAACAAATTAAAGAAAAGTGAGGAACTGTCATAAAGGCCAAGTGAAATACAGCAGCAGACTGCATCTGTCCTAGGGCCACCCACTGCCACTCTCCTCTAAAAGCCCAAAGAGCCAGTTCATCTATGATAACCCTGAAAATAGACTTTATGGATATATAAGTGCCACTCACAGTATAACCCCCCAAACTGGACAGAGATCTACTGATATTCAATCAATAGTCAGCAAATAATGAAGCCCTGTCATAGCCCTACCTAATGTCTCCAACCAGCAATCCACCCATCTTGTTCTGTCATCATCACTGTCTCTGCCCCAGCTCAGTTCTGGATTATCTCAATGTTTGTTAATGTCCTTTTTAAAAAAATTCTAATGGGTGGTTTTGATTTGTATTTCCCTAGTGACAAAATGCTATTAAACATTTTTCATATGTCTACTGATCATGTGAATGTCCTCTTTGGAGAAATGTATTCAGATTCACTATGTTCCCTTTAAATGGGGAGTCCTTTTCTTGCTGAGTCTTAAATATTCTTTATTTAAAACCCAGGCCTTGCCCATGCTATGCAAGTGTTCCACCACCGGTCCATAATCCCAGCTGCCATTTTGTTGCTGTTTAATAAGACGGGATCTGGCTATGTAGGCCAAGGTACAAGCTATCCTCTTACCTCATCTTCTCGAGTATTTAGTCATTAGAACATGCTATCAAATAGGACAGGGGTTATGTAGTCACTTTTCCTATTGTTGCCACAAGACCCCTGACAAGAGGAAGCTGAGGAAGGAAGAGCTTATTCTGATGCAGTTACATCGTGATACAGAGGAGTGGCAGGAGTGGGAAACCGGCTGCTCACACTGTGTACACAGGAGGCAGAGAGGGAGTAGGAAGTGGGGTGGGGCAATAAAGCTTCAAGACCTGATCCCAGTGAACACATCTTCAAAGGCATAGAGTACCCTGAAAAGTTTCACAGCCTTCCCAAACAGCACCACCAGCTGGAGACCAAGTGTTCCAATACCTGAGCCTATGGGAACACCTCAGATTGATACCACAAAAAGGGTGGAGAGAATCAGGGAAAGAGGGTGGTGGATGGTTTAACAAAAATCCAAAGATATATGAAAAGCCCTTATGGAAACTCACTATTTTGGGAGCTAATTTTTTAAATACAGTAATAATTGTTTAAAAGGAATTTGAGCACAGTTACCCTGTATGGGAAGACAGTGCTTCTCCCAGAATACATGAGTTACTAAGATCTCAGTGCCAGGAATGAGATATCTCCCAATATGTCGTTGGTCAGGGAGGTCCCAGAAGCCCTCAAAACAACAGAAGACAGTGCTACTGCTCTGTTCACTAGAACTAGAAGATAAGACTCCACTGCTAAAGATACAGCACATGTTGGATTAAGGAATCCACAGATTTTGAAGGATGCATTAAGATACTAAGAATTTTTCTGCTTCTAAATCAGTATTAGTAATCATTTTGGAAATGCAAATCAAAACCAGAATGGGAAAGTCTGGAGAGATAGGTCAGTAGTTCAAAGCTTTGCTGCTCTTGCAAAGGAGCTGGGTTCAGTTTCCATCTCCCACATGTGGCTCACAACCACCTGTAACTCCACTTCTAGGGCCTCTAATGACCTATTCTGACCTCCATAGGCATCACACATGTTACATGGTACACATATATATATGTTCAGGCAAAACACTAATACACAGAAAAAAATAAATAAGTCTGAAGATTTTTAATTTCAAAAACCAGAATAGAATTCTATTTCACACTTATTAGGATAGGCTGCCATTAAACAAAAGGAAAATAATAAACATTGGTGATGAAGTAAGGAAAGTGGAGCTCTTGTGTGTGGCTGATGTGAAGGTAAATGGGTCCGCCACTGGAGGAAACAGGGTCCTAAAATGTGAAGCAGAATTACCATGTGATAGACCCAAACAAGCTAAGAGGAGGGATTCAGAGAACAGGACTATAAGTATTTATTGTGCTATCATTCATAATTAAAAGCTTGGAAATAATCCTAAAGTCTATCATCTTATCAACAGAATAAGGAAAAGTCCTGAAACACACCAAATGCAAAGGGACATATATTATAGACTCCACTTATGTGATGTGTTAGGCCAGACAAATCCAGAGAAGAAAGCATAGCTGAATGCACAAGGGATGAAAGAGGGAAAGATGAGGAGCCAGAGAATGGGTAAAGACTCTTCTCTTTGTGAGGAAAAATTCAGAAAATATGCACTAGTGATAATACCAGTGTATTTGGTGCCACTGAGTTGTGTACACTTCAAAATGGCTGAAGTGGTAAATTAAAAAGCATGATAATGGATCATTTAAAGAAAAGAAGTAACAACTTAGTATATGGTGTTGTTATATAAAATAACCTGTAGATAGAGTTGAGTCACCATATACAGCAAAGTAAAATGTGAAGCAGTAACAGCCCAAAGACAGAGATAAATAGAAGCACACTATTAATAAGTTCTTACACTTCATATGGCATAAGACACACAGATGCCAAAGCAAACACAAAATAAAGTTGTTATTAATGATAAATCAACATAGAAATAAAATGGAACCCTGTGGTAGTTGAATAAAATCGATCCCATTGGCCCACAGGGAGTGGCACTTGTTGGAGTAGGTGTGGCCTTGTTTGAGGGAGTGTCACTGTGGGGTGGGCTTTGAGGTCTCTTAAGCTCAAGCTATGCTCAGTGTGGCTCACTATCTCCTGCTGCCTGTAAATCAAGATGTAGAACTCTGAGCTCCTTCTCCAGCACCATGTCTGCCTGCACGCTGCCATGATGATAATGGACTGAACCTCTGAACTGTGAGCCAGCCCCAATTAAATGTTCTTCTTTATAAGAAAAACATGGTGTCACTTTACAACAATAGAAACTGTAACTAAATGGAGTCTGATCAAAACACTTATCCCCTGAAGAAATTAGTTGATAAAATGCAGCATATATATTTTGTCATCAGGGAAAGGTTAGCTTATCAAAAGCCTGTTATTCAAAAGCATAATTAGCTCAATGGGCACAGATGGCAAGAACACTCACTGCCCAGACAGGTGACGTGAATCCCAAAATTGCAGCCTTAGCTCCATCAGCAACATAAGGAATAATGTTTTCTCCCAGACGTGTATCTCTGAACAGGGCTCTGAGGATATTTAAAGCATGAACCTAGAATGAGAAGTTCAAGATCAGTGGTGGATTTAAAATTATGGTCATTCTAAAACTGTACACAAATGACCAGAAGTGGACTGTTTTCTAATGGAATAACACATTTAAGAGAATACACTTATGAACTGAAAACCTGGATAAAGGTTTTATGAAATGGAACAATACAATTAATAAAGTTTCATCCATTGAACATATGTAGACTTCTGTACCTAGTAAATAAGAACAGGTAGGTTTTTCCAAACATACATGGAATATTTAAATAATTTTAAAAAATGATCTCAAACCTACCCACAAACAGAATCTCAATAAATAGCAACTATTGCTATCTTGTAGACTGTGCTCTGATCACAGTGTAATTGAAAAGAAATAAGCATTAAGCGTTTAAAATAAATACATGTTAAAACACTGGTCAAGGGGCTGGAGAAATGGCTCAGAGGTTAAGAGCACTGGCTGTTCTTGAAGAAAACCCTGGTTCTGTACCCACAAGGTAGCCCAAAACCACTGTAATTCCAGTTCCATGGGGTCTGACAGCCTGTTCTGACCTCCATAAGAACCAGGTATATATATATTGTACATATACATACATGTAGTCAAAACATGCACACACATAAAATAATTAAAAATTTTAAGCAATGATCAAAACATTTTAATATTTATAGCTGAATACTACCAAGGCGTCTAGACATTGACACTGTACAATGCACTTTAACCAATTCTTAAGAAAAAAAATATAAGCTTGGCAGTGGTGTGCCTAATGCCTTTAATCCCAGAACTCGGGAGGCAGAAGCAGGCAAATCTGAGTTTGAGGCCAAAAAGAAAACCAAAACAAACAAACAAAAAAACTTTAAATGTAGATCTTCAATGACCATATTTAAAAATACTAAAACAAACAAACAAAAACAAATGCTAGGTATTCACTTAACATGTTAGGAAAACCAACACTCAAACATAAAATAGAGTTATGTTAAACAGCAAAAATACAGCTAAGATCATTAAACCTTTGTGGTGCTGGAGACCAGATCTAAGCCTTCACACCCTAGTTAAAGTGCTGAGCCCTTGAGCTGACTTTTAAAATCAGATTTCTTACAACCCTAGCAAGGCAGAAAGAAAGAAGGGACAATAAGCAATACTACTGATGCCAAAGAACCTTGTTATTTATCAAAGTTTCTGTCAACTCGGGTCGTTTTCAAAGTCACTGCCTAAAAAAATATAAGTAGTTATATTTCCCACATTTCATTGAAAAATGTCTTGATATGGGCTTTTTTGGGAAAAAAATTTATTTTTTAGTTATTTTTCCCAAAGAATTCTCTTACAGTAATTGGCCACTATGTATATGTTAATGAACACCATACTTTCTCCCAGTTGGTCCACATTATGGCCATGGCACCTGACACCACCTATGATTTAAAACCAAGTAAACGTACTTTCCTTTTCTATAAACTTTAGCTCTGTTCCCTAACTGAGCATGGGCTTTCCACAGTAACATCCTACTAAGAAGTACTTGCCAAGGACATCTAGAAGACAAGGCGCATATAGTATTTACTGATAGTGGTGGAGTGCAGCTGTGAGGCGTGCTTGACCCAATGACATATACACAATGACTATAAGAAACTAAAACATCACTTAAAATTGAAATATAAACATACTAAAATAAGACATCACATTTAAAGAAGGATTCAACTGTTCAACTACAAAGTTTACATCAACTCAAAAAAGCACATATGAAATTCAAGTATGATTACATACTCATTTTCAAATTTTTAGATGCAATAGTAACATTATGAAATATCTTGTCAACTAAATGTTTTCAACATAGTTTAAAAATCGTTCACATTTGAAGGCATAAGTCACAAAACAATCCCACACCAGTTTGGAATTATGGAAGGCGCTCCCGCAGCACACGTTCACCAATACATATCAACAAAAGCAAGTTTATTTTATGGATAGAAAAGACAAAAAAGCAAAACTGACAGCGCACCTCCCAAACAGTCCACATTAACCCACCTCCAGCAGCTCTGTAACTTTAGCGGGTACTTTAAGAAATAAATACACAGCAGAGACTTAATTCCTCTGCCTTCAAGCAGTATATGAGCATTTTCAGCATTACCTGGGGGACTATGCCCTTTGAGGCATCTACAGATAAAGCCAAAGAGATCAGCTCTTTCATTGTTATTTTCAACAAATCCATTTTTCCTTTCTTTGGCTCAGAAGCCAACAATGCCTGTGGGGAGGAAAATACCAAAATCAATGAGCTTTGATTTTGCATACACCTATTTGTCAGCTTTGGAATTAACCCCCAAACTGAAAATATCCTCTATAAAAACAAGACTACCGGGTTAAGTTAATTAAGTCAGGCTGCTTTAACCAGGTAGCTTAACTTCTCTTCCTTGTTCATGTATGAAATTAGGTTAAGGTGAAATCATGTCAACTCCACAGACCCTTCTGCTTGCTTTTCAATGATCTATCTAATCATAAGCAGCTGATGAATAAATGACTCTGATGAGCCACTTTGTAAGAAACAAAATCAGGTAAAACCACACAACAAGGCACTTTCAGAAATAAATTGATCAAATAAGAAGTTTTTTCTTTACTTAAACAGTTACAAAAACATTCTGGATTAGATTTCTTCTAAAGGTTTTCCAGCCCTCTAAATATTGATCAACAATTTAATTCTTCACAGAAGAGTCTACTGAAAGTTGAATCATCAGCCGGGCAGTGGTGGCGCACACCTTTAATCCCCAGCACTCCGGAGGCAGAGGCAGGTGGATCTCTGTGAGTTCAAGGCCAGCTTGGTCTACAAGAGCTAGTTCCAGGACAGGCTCCAAAGCTACAGAGAAACCCTGTCTCGAAAAAACAAAAAAACAAAACAAACAAACAAAAAAAAAAATAGAAAGTTGTATCATACCACAGCATTTGAAACTCCACAGAACAAAGACACATTACAAACTCCAAAAGGATCTTACACTTGGATTTCAAAGGAGCCACTTACTTACTTTGTGACAAGCATCCAATAAACAAAATAATGTGCTATCAGCCCACTTAAGGCAATATAATAGAAAGAAATGAAGTACTGATATATGTGACAACATGAATGAATTCTGAAAATATACTGCTAAGTGAAAGAAGCCAGACATAAAAGACTGAATATTATATGATTCCATTTACATGAAATGTCCAGAACAAACAAATTCACAGAGACAGAAAGTTTAGTGGTTGCCTAGGGCTGAGAGCAGCAGAGGTGGGTGGAATGGGGCGTGAGTAGTAAGTGCTAATGGGTGCGGTTAGGAGATATTCTAGAATTAGATTGTGCTAATAGTTATCAAGCTCTGAGAATATACTGTAAATCACTGTGTTGTACACATTAAATGCATGAACTGTTGCCACAAGTGAATTATATCTCAACAAAGTTGTCAAAGAAAAGACACTTCAGCTACATTCTTGAACTCTCATTCTCCACATCTGCATCCTGTAAAATGTAGCACCTGGCTCCCTAGAGCCAGAGTCCGTAGCTATTCTTTATTTTCTAAATCCGTGACAAGCTGTGCAATAAGAGTATAGAAGAAAAACATATAAACAGACTTAAAATAAATTCATACAATATATCTATGTCAGAAAACATGCTCTATGAATGTCTAAAAAATGTCTGTTTATACAAAGTGTAAACTTATACACTAAAATGGTAGTTTTTCACCACAGTTAACTTTAAATTGAAGTTGTCAGCAGAACAAAGAGTATTACTTTATTGGTACATCATCCTAAGAAAAATAGGACCCTGTTTGGGCAGATTTTTCTGGCAATTAAAACTTTATTCCACTAAAATAAATAACAAAGCTATACTCTGCAGGGAGCCATACGCTTGCATCCTC